>JASSUY010048290.1:0-26685 GCA_032466535.1 Forpus xanthops
TTTGCTCATATTCTACTTGCTATAATTAATAAAATTGTAATTGGATTATGATCCGTTGTGGTCGTAATTTATAACAGAGTGAAGCTGCATTCCAGTGGTTCCAGCAGTATGCCTGTTGCTTTTCACTTTGGTTACTTTGCAGCATGTGTGTACACTTCTAGTAAGTGTTGGATGTGTGAATTTTGCCCCCACTGAGCTCAGTGTAAGTAAGCTGTCTTCTGGATTACTATGTTTATTTTCTCAGTACCTCTGATAATGTATTTGAATACATTTTTCATATATCCATTTGAGTGTTGTGATATAACGGAGAATAACCAAATGCCCTCTGTCATGGTTTAACACCTGCTGGCAACTAAATACCACGGGAACCACTCACAAACACTCAATCCCTCACACACTGGGATAGGGAGGAGAATCAGAAAAATAGTAAACCCCATGGTTGAGATAAGAACAATTTAATAATTACAGTAAGGTACAATATTACCTGTGCTGCTACTAATAATAGTAACGAAAAGAGAAATCTAAAAAAAATGTATAAACCAGAAAATAGCCCCACAACCAACAGTGGTGCACAGTGCAATTGCTCACCACCCTCTGACTGATACCCAGCCTGACCTGAGCAGCAATCTGGGCCTTCCGGGTTATTCTCCCCAGTTTATCTACTTGGCAGAGTCCTAGGAGAGTATGAGCACTGCCTGCTAATGCTGTGGTCAGGGCACGGAGTTCAGTGGTCTGTCAAGCTGAAAAGTTCTGGTTTAGTTTGACTGCCTGGTTTTGTTAAGAGGATCCCACAGGTACTTCCAATTACTGTAGCATATGTCAAGAAATGGATGTGTGTTTTAATGACTGAAATGCGCTGTGAAGTAAATTAGTTTTAGGACTGCAAGCTGATTTCTCTATGTAACTGTACATGGAAATAAGTCATATTTCCATTTAAAGCTTTTTGCCAAGGAATGTATACATAAGTAAAACTGTCCAACACACAAAATCAGCTGAGCAACAGTACTATGAATTAGAGACTTGCCTTCATTATAGTAAAAAAAAAGGTTTAGCATTTGCCTATGAAGTAACAGTACTGGACTACATTGAACATTCCAGGAAAAAAGCAACACAGCTCCTGTAAGGAAAGTGAGTTGTATCTTTCAAAGCTGATATATTTTTGCAAATGTTGGTTAATAAAAATTATAAAAATAAAATTCCAGGCTGGCTTTCTCACACCTACATTTGGGCAACCAAGGCACTTATTTGTTAATTTGTTGCTGAAGTCATGCAGTCAAGAGAGAAGTAGTCTGATGCAGCTGCCTGTTGACTGCAGAGGAGGTTGAAGATGGCTATTTATGTAAGTGATGTGACTCAGCCATTCTCTTTCTAAAGGAAGTAAATTGTAACAAAGGTGAAAACCTCATTTTTTTCAATACAGAAACGGTGACATTTACCTGTAGATAGCACTGGGATCATGTAACAAAATTCCCATATACCTTAAACAAGCAGGGGGTTGCTCTGACATCATGATCAGGTCTGACTTCTAATATTAGGAGTGAAGTCTCCTGATACTCATTAGGCATTCCTTTAAATAGAGTTTCAGAGTAAGACTAAAACTTGAAAAAAAGTGAATGACCACTAGTCCAAAATTACCGTTGTGATTTTCTAGCTATGGTTAGTGAGACAGTGTATTTGTTAACAATTTATAGAAAAGAACCCCTATTTTCTTCATCTGCCATGCCAGAAAGGCAAGTGCTGCAACATGGGCTGTTGCTCAAAATCCCTCCATGTTCAGTTACAGGAATGTAAGCATTTTTTCCCCTAAGAAACTGCTGCTTTCAGTTTTGAAATACAACTTGTCAAAAAGGTCCTTTGTTGGAAAGAGTTTTCTAGTCTCAAAAAGCAATAAAGTCCAGAGACCGCCTGCATCAAGAGTGAAAAAATTATAATCTAAGAATGAAAACAAAATTCTTGCAGCATAATAGAAACATTTAGGAAGAAAAGGTGATAAGTATATACTAAAAAATACCCTATTCTATTTACTTCAGGTTTATAATACATTTGTATTCCTACTCTAAAGTGATCAAAGTTGACAAATCTAAGACTTTTAATTCAGATATTTTAAACATTGAACTACTCAAACCAATTAGAAAATAATCCAAGTTTTTTCTTCCAAAATAACAGATCATGAGAAAAGCGGAAGTGAAAAATTATTTAGACTAAATTAGAATGCTAAAAATTCCATAATATTGACCCATGTAATTTATTGCCAGTACTTCTCATAGGACTTGGTGTTTTCCTTGAAGCCTCACGTAAATATAGTACACATATGTTGAAGTACAGATTGATTATTACAATGATATTCTGCTGAAATGAAGCATTCTTCTGCATTTTCATAGAATCACAAGCTGGTTTGTGTTGGAACTGATCTTAAAAAAACACCTGGTTCCAACTCCCCTGCCTTTCCACTAGATCAGGCTGTTCAAAATCCCATCCAACCTGGCCTTGAACTCAGCCAGGGATGGGGCAGCCACAGCTTCTCTGGGCAAACTGTTCATCTGCTCTGTATTACATATAGCCTGTTACTTCCTTCTTCCACAGGAAAACACAGTAAAGGTTCTAATATTTTTTTCTTTATTATTTGCTCTTTGACCTTTTATTGTTCTTTCTGAAAAAATGTAGAGGATCAAAGGAATTAATTCCTTCAAGTGCTGATAATGAGATTTAATGTGTCAGAATGCGGAGAGGGAGGTCCTGAGAGCCAGAAGGTTTTCCCACCACTGTAAATAATACTATGCATCTTCAGGATAATTCTTTACCTCCTTACTCAGTTGTCTGTTGAGCCAGGAAAGAGTGAATTCATGTGTAAACAGAGGCTCTGCAGAACTCTGTACAACTGAGCTCATGCATATGTGCATTTTTCAGTTTTCCAGAATAGCAGATACTGCAAATATGAGGAATGGTATTGCGATAATGCCTGCTCCTGTGTTAATCCCAAATGCCATTTTTTTAGCAATACGTTTTATGGAGTTCTCTGTAACATTTGTGAGAAAATCAAGTTTTTTCCTAGTTACTTCTGGTTGGTTTGGGACTCCTTTTGGTTGGTTGTTTTTTATAGCCTGATTCAGTAATGGAACGTGGCAGACACAGTGACTGAGTCGCTTCCAAAAGGCAAACACTTACTAGTAAAAAACCAAGGGGCATACCTTTTGCTGAATAAGAAAATGCAGATATTATCATCTTCATATTAGTGTTCAGTTATTAATTCTGTATGTAAAAATGTACAAATGATGGTGAGGATGAGAGAAAAAGGCTGAGCCCTTGCAAAGCATGCAAGAAAAAATACACAACACTCACTCCAGAACATTATAACCAAACAAGCTAGTGTATTTTATTTTGGGTAACAGCCAAGAAATCTGACATTTTGCCCAATATGGCTTTCTTCTAAAATTAAAAAGTTGCATATAGCTCCAGTTGAGTCCACCAGCTACAGAAATTATGCTGTATACATCTTTAATCCATGGCAGTATCACCAGAGTACAGCTTTCAGTGGTGTTTTCAAGCTGAATTAGAAGATAAAGTTTTAAAATAGTAAGTTTTAAAATGTTCATTTAGAAGATTTTATATTGTTTATATGAAAACATACAAATTTTTCATTTATACATATACTACATATAAAACTCCTTGTAATTAGCAAGTATCTGATCTGGGTATTTACCTTTCTGCATATAGCAAAAAAAGAATGTAGTTAGGGCTTCAGATGAAATATTGAAGTTCAGAACTTTGTATATGCTAACTAAAATCTTATTTGAATAACTTGAACATTTTTTCCTGCTTTTAAAAGATGAAGAGATTCAGCTTAAAAATACATTCATAAAACAAAGAGACAGTTTTCTCCCTGAGACTACCAGTGTGAGTTATTTTGTGGTAATCTTTGAATGAAAAAATTGTATAGAAAAAGACAGTAAGTTCTAGTTTTCTATATGCTGCAGCACGTTTCTTGAGTAAAACTGGCATCATACAAGGTGTAGATTGGAGAGTCATGCTCATTAGCTGAAAAAAACTGCCATATATCAGTTTCAGAAGAAAAGACTTTAATATAGACAAGGGAAGGTAATTATGTTTTAATGAAAAATCTGTGTCTGTAGTATGTATTAATGGGAAAAAGTTGGGTGTTATTTTGTTTGGCTTGGGTTGTTTTCCCGTTTCATTTCAGACATTAATTTCATCCAAAGCAGGACTATCTGCTCAAAATGTAGATTTTCAGTTTATGCAGAGATACTTACTACAGTATTCTAAATATGTCAGGCATTTGTTTTTGTTAATATTCATAAAAAGAAATACATAACTTGTAGAACAGTTTCTACTTAAGTTTAACGACAAAATGCTTGGTTATAACTAGATGGCAAAGTCTCATGAGCAGCAGATAAAGGAGTCAATCCCCCACCCCAGTGAACAGTTTCTGCATTGTGGCTGTCTTCAACTCTCCTCAAAATTCTTCTGCTCTGAAAGCTAGCAGCTACCCTGGTTTTACTTCACATTCCTCCTTGTAAGTGTAAAAAAGAGACAGTTTTTAAACTGCTACAAAGTAACAGAATAGGAATGAGATGCATTAAACACATCTTGCCCAAACTGGGGAAGAGAGTGAAAGATAGATACACTTTTCTTTAATAATTTAAATTGTATTTATAGTAACCATGCAAATATGTTATTTTTTGGGGGGAAAAACCTTACCTGAAATCAAAGAAAATACATTTATAGGAAAAAGGGGGAAAGCATTATGTTTGTTCTACCAAAATTTATTATGTAGTAATTACAAAGTTTAAAGATTCTTCCATTTTAAATAAAAATAATAGTTATAATTACACACATTATATAGTACCATGTCAAGTGATTCCAACAAATATAACATGAAATACAGTGCAGTTTCAAATCAGAAAGACAAATACTTTCTCATTCACAGTGTTTGACAAATTACAGGAAAGCTTGTTCACATGGGGGTTTACTTAAGATCATGCTCTTATACACAGTCCACATCACGCTGTGCCACAAAAACAAATCATCTCTCAGAACGTGAAGTACCGGGCAAGCCATTCCTGGCGCTGAGGATCTGGTGAAGCCACTGGTGAAGCATCAGTCTGAGGAGGGCTAAAGTCACAGAAAGAAAAAAAAAAAACACAACACAATTATCCCACAACTACACACAAAGTACAAATGTTGGGAGAAAAAAAGGCCCAAATCACAGAGAATATGCAGTAAGGTACATAGTCTGTTTTTCCATGGATTAATTATCAGTGTGCCTCAAGACATGACTGAATGTCTCCCTATAGAATCTGTGATCATCCACTCCATTGGAGAGCATCAGCAGCATGGACAAGTCAGTTTGGAAGCCACATTAACATTGTGGGCAATGAATGTTTTGGAAAACAATTTAAAATCTCATCAATAGCTGCAGGCTTCAGAAAGAATTAAAAAGGGTTTTCTGGAAAAGTGTGACTGCAGGAGGTCCTCTTTTAGCATCCTTTTCCTGTGGTAAATTTCATTTTCAGAAATATGATGCGAGCATCATATTTGTAGATGTGCTCACAAAGACTGGTTGGCAACTGAACAGACATACACACTGCTTTAATACTTAACACCGATCACAGATATCACTTGTGTTGTTCATGCACACGTTTAAAATGTCAGGAAAAGAGAAACTGCTGCACTGCAAAACAAGATTAGGTTCCCCCTTGAACACTTAAAAGTCTCACAAAATGAGCAAGAGAGAATAATTTAAATTCAATTACACAGCTAAGTTCCTTTATCAATAAAAAAAACAGTAATAAAATAATTCCTACTGTATTACTGGATAGTACAGAACACAGAACTATTTGAAACGGAAACTCTGGCATCACAGTCCATGAGTCCATGCACATGCATGTTAAGAGATATCTGAGCACACTCATGCACATCACATGCTCAGGAAAAAAGCCAGCAACAGTACCTGTTTGGTTTTCTTTCTAAGATTGATTTCTTGAAATAGATTGCTTTCCCTTATCTGTTTTAGATTCTATTATTTGTTTCCTTTTACTGATGTAGTAAATAACCATATGTGGAACTGATAATTACACATTGCTTTGCTGCCAACTTAGAGGTAAGAGTTCAGCACCCACTAAATAAGAGCGCAGCACTTCAGTGCATTTATTGTGCATGCACATAAAGCCAAAAGATTAAAATCCTGGATCCAAAATCCCATTTTAAAGTTACTCAGTTCACTCTATTATTTTGTGAGAGAATTACTTGAGACTTAAATGCTGGTTTTGATTGCTTGAGGCTCAGCATTAAGCACCTAAAAATGAAAGTTTCCTGTTGCTGTAGTTAAGATTACTCCTATGAAACAATCTGATATAGGTGAGGAAAGGGGAAACATAAAACATTCATGTAGCACAGAAAATAGTTTCCTTACATAAAAACCATTATCACATAATAGTGAATAACAAATTCTGTGCAATTCCTGAATGACAATCAGTAAGTAACACAAACATTTAAAACAATTGTTCATATATGTAAACAATTGGAAGCACATGAATTCTGTTAAAGGCTCTAAAAAGGTTTTCCAAGTTCAAGACTTACGAAAAAGTGAAAGAATACTTCACATTTCAAGCAGGTCTATAATAAAAAGGAATACTACAAAGAGGTTACAAATGTAATGTAAAAATTAAAAATGCTGTCAGAGTACTGGTACCTCTGAAAAGTTCATAAAGCAAGTGAGGTTCAGCTCAATGGGAATGCAAAATTTTCCTGAGATAAGCAAAAACAAAAAGAAGGAAAAAAAAAAGACTGGTGAGGCAGTGCTCACCTCAAAAACGTCTTGGGCTCTTTGGGTGGCACTGGCTGTGGTAGTGGTTTGCTGCTGTTGAACTCAATATCGTGGATGGGTGAGTTAGGAATGGGCTCCAGGCGGTTAGGATGTCCATTGCCCACCACTCCGCTAGATTCCAGAGCACTTAGATTGGGGACACTCACAAACCTGTTTGCTGATTTATCATTCGTCTTCTTTTGCTGCATTAAAAATAACAAATGTAAGGAAGGCATCTGGCACCAGGACAGATGAGGACATTTGCAAATGTAAAAGTTTTACCTGATGGCTGGTTTGGAGTTTTTATGAAGGAGAGCAATAGGGATGGACCAGGCTCTTTTTTCCAATTGCAGTTTTACTGTTTGCTTTGACCAGACCTGAACACCAAGAATTTTTGCAGAAAAATCAAATTTCTGATCAAGATGATTAAGTTATTAAGACTTAGCTTAATAATCAATCTGTACATTTTATGAGATCTTCCAATGTAACATTTTGCTCTGTTTAAGCCATTGGAGATAGGAAGTTTTCCACTGAATTGTCAATTAGGCTGTTCAATTTTTCATTTGTACTTAAGACTTTTCTCAGGATCAGTGACACAGGTCTGCTGTCATCTGTAATTGCAGCAAATTCCAATGAGAAAAAAAAGTGAATCTCTCCAACAGGTT
Source organism: Forpus xanthops (assembly GCA_032466535.1). Taxonomy (NCBI): domain Eukaryota; kingdom Metazoa; phylum Chordata; class Aves; order Psittaciformes; family Psittacidae; genus Forpus; species Forpus xanthops. The sequence continues at coordinate 7,489 of JASSUY010048290.1, forward strand.
TCACCCCATCACTGTGGCACGTTTTGATAGCTGGAATATGGAAGCTAGACAAGCAGCTACATCTCTTTTACAGCAACTAAGCCCTCATAGTTAGCAAGTGTTATAGTAATACTGCTAAAGATAAAAAGAGTACTGTATAGGAGTTAATTTTCTTGCACAAGCAAAAGGCCTCTTAGTAGTCTTCTCGTGCTAATCCAGCTACCACTTCTATGCACCAGATGGCACAATTGAGCACTTTTCTTTTCTGTATACACTCCATACTCTACCGCTAGTACTTCAAGCGACTCCAAATACTGAAGAATTTTATTTTTATATCACTATTTCACTCTCCATAACACATCATACAAAGGAATCAGTATTTACTTCCTCTGCTTTTCTAGATATTCCAGTGCAGAAGGATGATTCAAATAATTTGATAGCTTTTTAAAAATAGCTGTGTGATACAATACCATGTGTACTTTCTGCCTTCTATCAAATATTCCACGTCCACAATAAAATATTAATATTTTAAATACCTTATTTCCCAAAATAGGATTTTTGAATTAATGGATTCACTTGGTCTTCTGAATTATGCATTATTTGAATATATAATAAATACTTTCATTGAATTACACATATGTAACCCTAACAAAGCAACTTGGAAAAAAACCTCTCAGGGGCTTGTGGACTACACAAATTTGAACGAAATAAAGTGAAAAATAAGTGGATTCTCATGTTGTTTTGCTAGAGCATTTGTAAGCAGAATTCCACTTGAGACAGGAGGGGCTGCTCTATTCAAGGCTGGTCATGAGTTCAGAGGCAGACATGATTCCTGTTTGTACTTTCTTCTCTAGCTCTCTCTTCTAGCTTTGATTTCATTGCTTGACATTTCTGGGGTTTGCAGATGCGAATGCTACTAATTGGAGCCACACTTCTGTATTTAAGAGAAAGCTATAATAGAAACAAAGTCTTTTAAGCAGTACAGTGAAAGATCATCAAACTAAGGGTTAAACTAAGACTGCCCCATACACTTCACTTCTTCTATAGGAGCTGAAGAAGCAAGAAATAACATTATGGTGGAAAAAAATAACTTAGTAAGAGTAACCAACTATGTAAAAACATCTTTTTACATCTTCAAGGTAATATACTCTGTAATTAACATGCTGTGTTAAACACACTGTGGTTAAATCTCTCTGCTTCACAGGCGGCTCATTTTTTGAAAATGTCTATTAGCCACATAAGTGCTTAGAAAAATCCTACAGTTTCTATCTTATTCTCTGTAAAACAATCTATGCTTCTGAAGCAGTCAAATCTGGAGAGACAAAATTGTGTGTATAATTCCATGAAATTCATGCAAAGTACTAAGAAACTTCAGATGTAACAATGTAATACTAAACAGATCCATTGCACAAATTAGAGAAGCTGTAATGGATACTACAGTGGGTGTAATTTTGCATTAATATGCAAAGCCTGTAGTAACTTATATTCTGTCTTTTCAACATGAAAAAGAGAATGAGTTTTTCAGTTTCTTTGTAATTCATTCTCCAATAACACAGTATGTGCTTTGTCAAAATAAAGTAACATAGTCCACAACTCATGAAATGAGAGATTAAAATGTTCTGGCATACAAGACAGTTTTAAAGTCCAAACAGTTTTAAGTGATGGAAACATATTATAAAAATAAATGAATTATCACCATGGAAATCTGATGATGTACTTTTCCCAATTGCTTCAGATTTCACACAAAACACAGGCATATATACTTGATGGTTACATTTCACATCTTTATAAATGAGTGGTTCAGACAAACTTTCATAATTTTCCAGCAACCTTTATCATATAAAAACAAAGTATTCAAACTGTATCTGGCCACCCTGCTATTGTCTCTACTGGGCCCAAGCTAAGGTCTTTTATGCAGTTATGCATAAAAGTCAGGCAGCCACAGATAAGCTTGTGAGAGCTGCTGGGCTCCTGAAAAGCACAGCAGAATGCTGACAATTTGCAGCAGAGTTTGCGCAGAAGTGGGAAGTACACTCATCTGATATGAAACTCCAATGAGGTTTAGCTAAATTGCAGCCTGATCTCAGATAACGGAGCCTGGACCTTGATCACTGGAGCTCTCGGGCATCTGAGCTGCTCGTGTTGTGCCCCTTGGGTTACCCTTTGCTTCAGAACCTTCCTGAGTTCTTCTGCCTCTACAGCTGGGACAAATCTCTTCCCTTTCCATGCAGGTGAAACAACCTATGGGTTATCACAAGGAGGAAGGAAATGTCAGAGCACTCAATCTTACTCCTGAAGTTGTGAAAAGACATAAAATAAGGTACCCTACTGCAGTCTATTCACATTCCTCATGGAGAAATGATGCTGGCTTTTGAAGTGTCAGGGAGGCACTAAGCCTGCATGTACAATAGCCTTCACTGGCTGCTACTCAGCAGGATGAGAGAACTGGAAAAGGCTGCTCCTGAAGTACTGTCACTTGCATAGACTGTAACAGTAACTGAGAAGGCTAGAGACTGACCTCTATCTCCTGCTGTCCCTACAGTTCATATCTGGTTTGTCACTTGAGTTCTCCAGAATTACTGTGTCTTTCACCATTCAGACTCATTCCATGCCCTTCTCATACTCTTCCCTTCCCTTTTTACCTTTATTCTCTTCCTTTAGTGTCCCCTCTCTCTACCTTTCTAACGCTTTTCCATCCCAAGCACCACCTGGAAATTGAGATTGCCCTTGCACCTTCCAAAACAGCGAAGAAAAATTAGGAATCTACCATTGTAGATGGTAGATATCACTATTTTTCACTATACACTATAGTTCAGTCCTCTCTTGCCTTTTGTCACTTTTCCATTTTGATTTTGCAGTTTTGTGAGAAGGAACTGGTTTATGTTATACATGTCTGGCAAGCCAGGGTAACATCATCAATGGATCTCTCAACAACATAAAATAAACAAGCCTACACAAAACCAGAGACAAATGGAAAACTATGTTCCTTGTTTTGAACATGTTTTTTAAGAGTGATATATGTATACACACAGACACACACACCTATATTTCTTCTTTTACTATACCCTAAGTTTAGATTTCTTTTTCTTCACTTTAGCAATGAAGTCCATGGAACATACCTTCACCAATGGATTAATAACACCAACATTAGGGCTTGCATTAAACATTTTGTTGTAGTTAGTCTCCCTGTTAACTAGCTCCAGCTGATAGAACTTTTTGTCTTCCTAAAAAGAAAAAAAATAGAAACTTCTTTTTATGCATTTTCAATATTAGTGGCCAAATTTGCTGACAACTGATTCCAAATAAATTTATGTTTACATTTTAAAAGAAACTGGTAACTCTAAAACTTGCATTTTATACTTAATGTTATATATATATTATTATACGCAATAATCTAAATAATTTCTATTTATGCAGTTATGTTGCAGTTATATGCTCCTGAAAGTGAGCTTAGCCTAATGGATTATGCACTGGGAAAGACTCAGTATGGCTGACTTCTGATCTCTAATTAATTCTGATTTCCTCATTCCTTCTTGCTTTTGAATCAGGATGTAATCGGATTCATATGACTGTTGTGTTGTGCTCTGAATTGGGGAAACTTAGAAACCTCATAGAAGAAACTATTTCTTATATAGTTTACATGGTTGGCTTAATCCGGGATTGGAGAGATGAGATGTCTGATCAAGGTCATATTGAAATATATTTTTGTAATAAGATATTATGCTTGACTATGTAAACCTCTAGGTATCTAATTAGTTTAACCATTAAGAGTTATTAGAACCACAGGAGTAATGTGATAAAGAATATAAATAACATACTAGCAGGACTGGTTCTTTAAATACATTTTAAACACTTTGAATTAGATTAACTTTCGTAATGTTGAGATATTAAACCAAGAGAGCACAAAAGTCTTACGATCAATTTCTTTATGAGTTGGTCCCGCTCTGCAATTAGGTCTTTCAGTTCTGAAATAAGCTGCAAGTCTTCTGGTCTTGATTCTCTGTTTTTATATTTTTCTTCCATTTCTTCTAAACTTTATAGGAGAAAAGAATACCCCTTTAGCCTGATCCAGTGTAAAATGATGAGTGAGTAGTCACATCTTTGATTAGTACAAAATTGTTCAGGGAGTAAAAACAGAAGATGGTTTTCTTATCACCTTGAAGTAAATCAATTTCTATGTTATCATTCAGCTTTAGCTATTTATTAAAAAGAACTGATTCAACACTAACCATAACTTTTGCTCAAGTAACTAATAACCTGGGCAAAAATCTAAAAACTTATTCTTCTCGGTCATGCAGTCTTACAGGTTTGAAAAAAGGCCTTTTGGAAGTCAGACTGAAAATTAGGTGCTCAATACAGACAGGAGAATTATAGGTGACATAGTTAAGATGGATTCTCATGTAAGATACAGGGACTACATTGTCTTATACTTAATATTGACAGAAATCTCAAAAGCTGGCCATTTGCTTTCTTGATGAAAAAAATAAACAGTATCTATATTTCTTAACAGATGACTATTCTTAATGCATGCTTGTGAGACTGGAGAAATTGGACAGACAGCCAAGGCTGCCACCATCTTCCTCAGTTCATGTAGAATGTACTGGAACAAAGTTATCCAAGAACAGTGAAGACTAACAGGTAAATAATTCCTCTCCACAAAAGCAATTTAGTACACTAGAGATGAAAGAAAGGAATGAGCAAAAGAAAAGCAATAACAGTTGGATATCCAGCTTAAGAAAAATGTGACAACTAATAACATTTGAATAAATAGGAGGAAACTTTAAATGCCTGGTGGAAAAGCATTAAAGGAGAGAAGTGAAAGAAGCCAACTGAGAGACGAATTGTACAAATAACTGCATAACTACCCTTGTCTCTTCTGGAAGAGCAACTTTTGAGAACAGAATGATTTAAAATGATTGTGTCTCCTTAAAACATAAATATAATGCTCATGATACTAAACAATGTTCAAAACAAAACTACTAAAATACTTTTCTCACATATTCAGCTCTTATGTGGATTTGTGACCCAAGTTTCAGAATAGACTCAGGAAATGTAACAAATAAAATGGAAAAAGAAATTATAAAAAAAAAAAAAAAAAGTCCCAAACCCTCAAAAAAAAAAAAATCTATGAATTTAACGTGTCTAAGTCAGCTCAACGTTAACTCCACCACACACTCAGAAGCAGACATATTTTCTCACTTCAGGTAAATGTTTTCCCTTCAGAAGCAGCTATGTGATTTTTACTGAGTTGTATCTGAAAAAAACAGTTCACATTAAATTATATTTATAGTCTTCAAGTAACCTGTACATAACCTGAGTAGATTAGATAATGTATTTACATAAAACGGGAATGTGAACAACATGACTTTATTTGCAGAAAAGGCATTTGACTCAGCAGAACAGAAATATGGCCAGCTGGGTTAATTTTTTGTATACATTTTCTGCTGGCTTAAGCTACTGTATACAGATCCCCAAAGCATTGTACATGGTTACACACAGCTGTCATTTTATTTTCAGATATCTCAGAGAACTGTGACGTTTTAATGTTTCAAAGAGATAATATGCAACTTCAAGACTCTGGTTGTAGAGCCTGATTAATGATACCCACTCCCAACTACTGTAAGATAGATTCTCCATTTCATAAATGTTCACAAGGCCGGGCTTTAGGGAAGGCTGAACCTAGGGAAATAGTTACTTAAGGAATGGCTGCATAAAACCACTTTGTGAGTTTTTTTTTAACGTATTCTTTTGGCAGCACCTTGCTTGAGTTTAAGTGGAGAGAGAGAACACAGCGAAAGGCAGGGCATAACATTTGCTCTCTTTAGGCCAGCAGCTGCTTCCTCACAGCACTAAGTTGAGCAAGAATCAGGAGCTAGGAAAATAACTAAATTCAGAAAATTTCAGGACACTGAAAACCGAACACCTTCATGGGAGAAAAAGTTGGGGTAAACAGTTCCAAAACCTAGTTCTGGTGGCTGTCTGCAGGCACATTTCTTGTACAAGATGAATGCAGCAGTCAGGAAGTAAGCCTAATTTACCAAAGGGCAAGTTATCACATTTATCAGGGCACAAGAGTGTGCATCTGGATGATTACAAGGGAGTAAGACCTGAAATTTTATACCCATCTTATCTGAAGACAATTTCTGAGTGCTCATTATCAAGAAAGAATGCCATCCATTTGGGCTTTATTGTCCATTTTAAATTGACATTTAATTGTAAAAGTTTTCTATCATGTACACAGGACCAATTATTTTCTCTGCCATAAGTCTTTTTTACTGCAAATGGAAATCTTTCAGTGACAACTTTGTGTCAGGAAGCCTTCAGTGTGCTATGGAACCTCAGCCAGAAACCTTGATCAAAAACGGTACATCACAGACAAGAGGTAAAGACGCGGAAGACAGGAAAACACTGGCTAGATGAACTACTACTACATCATTTTTGCCCAGAGGTGGTCTAGCCCCAGGTGGCATTTTTCACTGAGAGACACTTGAAGTATTCTGTTATAATTATGCTCACATAATCCATTTCAGACACTAATTTTCCTTACGTTAGCAAACCTGAAAATGTTTGCATCACTTGTGCCATAATCAGACTTCTTAATAGCAAATATTGCTCATAAACTTGTTGAAGAAACTCTTGTGTTCTCAAGAAAGATGTATTAAAGTTTGAGAAAAAAAAAAAAACTCAAATACTCTTTTTTTCCAATTTCGTAAGAACTGCACAGACTTAATATCTTTCCCACTTGAACGGTTTTGGTCTCAAATCCCTAACAGTCTATCTTACTAAATTCTCCTAAAGCTTATAAAATTATGTTGCCGAAAGAATGCAAGTTAGGCCCCATGACTGAGATTTTTGCACATCTGTGTCTCTGCAGTATTTTCAGGAACTTATGGACACTGGAATGGAATATTCACTCAAACGCAGCTACACACGATTTTTTTAATACAACAGAACTTACGAAATTTGTAAAGCTGAATTAATTTCCTTGAGCAGCTCTTGAGTCTTATTAAAATCTGCCAGCATGCTTTGTTTCTCTCTGATGTGATCTGCTGTCAAGACATCCAGCTCTTTCTCATGTTTCTTGCTTAAATCTTGCTCATGCATCCTGTTTAATTTATTTTTTGTTAAAAAGAGAGTTATTCTAAAATCAGACTTGTTAGCTCATCATGATTTTCTGCCATGCTTCTAATGGCTTTTACACAGTATCAAACAACACAGAAGGATTTAGTGATTCATCAAACTCCACTATTTAGTGTCCTCCAATCTTCTAGCTTTTTTCATGGAAAATGCATCTCCTTTAATGCTTTTTTTAAATAAAGAAACAATGAATTAAAAAAAAAAAAACAACCCAAAAAACAACACTGTTACTAAAATATGCGAAAAGGTACCCCTGAGGTACAGCTTCACTAAATGGCAATATTCACTAACTTTACTAGTAATGGACATAGCATTTTCTAAAGATGACTACATGATCTATAACATCACTTGATTAAGAGGATAAATTAAAAGCTGAAAATGATAACATTTCTTATGTAAAACAATACACAAAATAATGCACATTTTTGTTTAGAGTGGAAAAATTCACACCTGATCTGTTGGTTAGATTCACTGCGTATTCTAAGAACTTCTTTCCCTTTAAACTCTAATTCCTTGGTCAATGCACTTATATTTTCATGAAGATGCAGAATCTCTTTGTCCAGTTCAGCTATATGATGGTCTCGGTGTCTCAGTTCATCTTGTAGATCTGATATTCGGCATAAAAATTCTTTCTCCTATAAGTAGCAGCAGCAAGAAGTATTTTCAATAGACTTGTCTCTCAGAAGCACAATGCTTGCTTTGGGAGATAACAGCTAAGCAGAATTTTCCACTCAACAGACAATTTTTTTTCAGTTTTTTGATGCTGACACAAATTATAATTAAAACTGTGTTTTGTTTTTTTTTTTTTATTGTGTACAAGCACAAATAAAGAAGAAATCTTAATTTTGTAACAAGCAATTTCCATTTATGAGAACATTTAAAAGCTGCCATTGCCTAGTAAAAGTTTCTATAGCTAATCACATTTTCCTTTTCATGACACATACAACAAAAAACCAGATACCACTAAGAACCAGGGCATTCTATCTCTTCAACACACACTATAGAGAAACTGTTTTCCCCTTTGCAGGCCCCTGCAGTGGGTCAAAACAACTCAAGATATATGCCCTGCACAAACAAGTGTTTCAGAAGGCTCCTATTTTAGGCATATATAAGGGTCATAAATATCTCATAGGAGAATATGTAGACAATAGTTCATATAATATTTCTATTGTGTCCAATAAATCAATAAGTCATTCTTTTTGCATAATTCCAAGTATCTGGAAAACTCATCTGTAACCCAGCCCAATAGTTTTAATAATGAATCTCCTCTGTTTAGAGAAAGACTGCAATAAAATTGACCTTTTTTCAGTTTTCCATTTCCATCTATTTCACTTCTTAGAGTTTCACAATAATTGATGACCATAGTTTGCAAGGACAAAAAATCAGCTGATATTTCAAAGTAGTTTTATGTGTAATTGTAGTTTCGTGCCTTCAAGCACCCAGGAAATATAAATATATACTAAGGTACAATTTTCATAGGACAGCTTTAAGAGTAAACCTTTAAAAAGAACTCTACCTCCCTATAGGAAAACTATTATTAAAGTTGTAAAAAAAAGCAGTGGAAAATTTATACCCACATATTTAAATATTTTTCAAAGTAAGAAATATAACCATCCTGCTCAGAACTTGCTGTATCCAGTTCAGCTCTGACCCTGTGAACTGACGAGCATTCAAACACAGGAAAACACAATTAATTGCTTTGCACTCAGTAAAACTAAAGCTTGTGCTTAGCAGATCATTGTGCAGAGGTGACTGACATCTCCTTTAGGTGTGTCACTCTAGGCTTAAGCAACACACAACTGAAACTATCTGTATCCTCCCAAATACTGCATGTTTTCATTCCCTGCTGTGAGGCTCGACATATCTGCCTCTAGCCACTTTTAAATGAGCAGGGAAGAGAAAAAGAAGGGCTCATCATTGACTACTTGTGTAAAGGCCATATCCAACTAAACTTGTTTCCTCTGTTAATATTCTGAAACTATTCCAGAACCCTGGTGCTGGCTATCAGTAAATTAATCCTAAAAGGCCTATTGTACAGGCAAATAAGTAATTCCCTGATCGTCTGACTTCCAGGAGTCTGTCTTCCTTTCAATAGAGATCAAGCTTTGAATTCTTAGTTCCTACTGGAAAAACTGATAGTGTATAACGTGGAAAATGAAAGAAAAAAGTCAATGAATAAGTTTGCTGCTACAAGCAAAGGAAGTTCATACTGCCTTTGGGATCTGGGGGCTTGTTTTGGGCTTTGACTGTGTTTTTTATAAGAAGCAGTTGCAAGATGTTAGATCACCTTTGTTTTACTGATTAATTTATCTTTTCCAATTTGCCTCCTGAAAAAAAAGAACCCCCCAAAAAAACCCCACCAACTGGAGTACCTAAGTTTGAAGAATCATTTGGTTTTAAGCAACCACTTCTCAACTGTATCACTTAGGCTTCAGAGATAAACAGCTTTTTCCTTTTTAAGTCCTGAGGACAGCTGAGGACAAATAGGACTTTGTGAGAATTGGCACTTCACACAGTCTAGTGTGCTCCCAGGTGGCCACACAATTCTGAGAGGAAGCTGCCATGATACAGGGCCATTACTAGGCTTGAATGAAGTTTGTTGAAGGAAGAAAAAGCTGGGCGAGGAAGTTGAGGTGAACAAGTAGGGATGCATTATCTGCTGGTGCTGGCTGACCTTGGAGGATTATATGTTTGTTGTTTGTTCACTAGGGTTCCTGCCTCCAGCTAAGAAAGCATGAATATTGATTATGCAGTTTTACAGTCAGTTGCAAGCAATGCCACCTACCTGTCGCCTGCCAAGCTCTATGCTTCTTTCAAGCTCGATTTTGGCAGCTACCAGTTCTTGCTGATGGTTGTGCCTTAGCTGGTCAATTGCTGCAGCATGTTGATGATTTAGCTCTGAACGCAAGGAAGCTAGTTACCGTGAACAGAAAGAACAGTTGATTTGCAAATGTTTACATTGATTAACAATAACAGTTCAGCTCCCTCAAGTACTGCCACTGAGGAAACACACACAGTTTACATCAGCCAAGCAACTGTCCTGTCATTCTATTCCTGCTGCTTTCTGAAATATTCTCCATCATGAGCCTTGGCTGCTTAATCCTTCCAAAATTAAAAAAAAAAAAAAAACACAAAAAACAAACAGCCAAAAAAACCCCAAAAACTTAAGGGTGAGATTTTTCAGAAGTGAACAATGTGGGTTTACCTGTTAAAGCATATATTGATTTTAAGAGGAATAATTAGGTCAATAGTGTATAGCTCAGAGATACACTACAGTGTTAGAATACACACACATGCATATACATGCATGCACATGTATGTTTGTATGAGTAGAAATAATGGTTTTGGACCTGCTTACAACTTGAAAATAGTTATACCTAACATAGCTTTTCCTTCATCCTCCAGCTCAAATCGTAAAGTCTGAAGTTCCTGTTCCATCTCCAATTTGAAACCTTCCATGGCTTGCTTATGTGTTTCTTTCAGCGCCTGAAGTTCTTCCGAGTGCTTCTGTTGCAAACGTTCTTCTAATTCCTGTGAGATCAAATTTGAAAAAAATGTATTCTGTAACAGCTTAGGGAATTTATAAAATATTAAACAATAAGCAACTAGCAAAAGCAAGCATTGGCATACTCCAAAAATTGATATAAATGCACAAATATTGCTCATATTTTCTTCTCTTACTAAGATACTACTATGCTTTTTCTTTGTAGCAGCTGATGGTTATCAAGATTACCTGTGCACAAACCCTTGTTCTGCTCATAGCTGGAAAGGAGAAAAAAAAAAAGCAACAATCTATTGATATATTTACAACAGCAAGCAATGCGATAGGTATAAATCGTAGATGGGTTTAGTGTGCACACAATGTGCATTTGGGGACTTTTGTTCCCATTGAGTGAGGGCAATGGGAAAACTGATTGCAAAGGTACACTCTACATCTGAATTTAAAAAAAAAAAAGCATAAGATACACATCATATTAAGTACTATACATTGCCAAAATTTCACCCTAAAGCTGGTTTAGGCAAGGTTTTAAAAAAATATCTCGGATGTGACATTGTTCTGGACATGAACATTATCCTGTAAGTTGCAGAACATGGTTTACACTATTTTTAACATAATGAAAATGTATTATAAAAGGAGTAAACTGACAGGACATACCAGAAAACACATGCAAAATTAGGTAACTATAATGGAAAACACAGAGAAACCTATTGCAAATCACAACTAGAATACCAAATTATGGATAACGATGTCAAACTACTGTAAAGCAACATGTGTTGATAATTTTACACATATACATACATATATATATATGCATATAATGTTAGAGTTTAAAGCAAGACATGAAATAATGCCAGTATTAGAGATGCTTTTCAAAATGCTTTAATCAGTTTTAGCTGAACAGAAATGTTACTATCGGACATCAGGTGAAAGGAAACTTAGTAGTTATGCCGATACTTTACACAAATTGCTAAAATGGCAGTTTGTTCAGATACACGTGCCTTTTGTTCTTGTTCTTTTGTTTCTTCCATGTTTTGAAAGGCAAGGATATGGGCTTCCTGAAGTGACTTATGCCTTTGCTGATGCTCCTCTTCTAATTCCTGGATCTCCTGAGTCAGCCTCTGTCGCTCCTGACTGAACTGTGCTTGTAGCTGTTGCAAAGAGCTCTGTGACTGAGAAAGCTGCATCTCCAGATTCTGCTTCAGTAAGGAGATCTAATCCACAACAGAAAAGCAAATATCCATTAGCCATTCATGCTAATATCAACTCTGAAGAAAAAAACATTCAAAAGAAGAAAACACTTGAAATTTTAAAGCCAGAACATTTATTAAAAGGCAGACAAGCAATGCCATCCATCTACTGAACTTGTGGTTAATATTATATCTCAGAGATATAATAATTAGATTTAAATAGTTTTGTAAGAGTTACTGTATCTGTCAGTTTGCACTATAGCACTACCTATGAGACAATTTTTCATGGCTCAATAATCAAAATTTATTTCTAGGTTCTGCATGAAGTTCAATAAAAAGGACACTATTAAGGTCAGAAATCAAACACTTGATTGTTAAAACCATTTTCAAGGGACTATCACATCAGCTGTGTATGGAAAATCCTGCAGTTGACGTCCAGATTGATGGAGTTTTGTATCTTTTGATACGATATGGTACAATCTTACTGGTAGGTTTGTTGTTTTGTTTTTTTTTTTAAATAAATGGTAGCATATCACCCTACATCACAAATAGAATGTTACACTTGATGGATTTCCAGACACACACGTATTTTTCCTTAGCTCAGTAATACTATGAGAGTGATTTCTCTACTGGTTTTCAAGATCTAAGTAATTTGAGCCACAAATACTTATTTTTTTAGAAATACATGATTTAACATATTATGCTTTTCACCCAACAAGCATTTCAATACAATAGAATGCTCTGAATGCCTTGAAAAAGTCACATTTCATAATAATGTTATTATATTAATATTTGTTCTTCACACTAAATAGCATCTTTTCCGAGTGAAAATACTAAACCAGTATTCCCTTTTGAGCCAAACACAAGAGATACACACTCCAGTTTTCAAAAAAGATTTAACCAAAAGAGAATTTTGCTACAGTGACACAAAAGAAGGAAAAATAAAATTGCCATGTAATGAAGACTTTGAGTCAGTAAAGATGCTTTTTCAAGCCTCAGAGCATTACATAAAATTGAATTATAAATGACAATTTGATAGTGTCATTTGATTCAGCATATCTTAAAATTAATTATTACAAATTAATAATGACATTGCACATCAATTTATTGATTTACAGAACATTAACACCCACACTTAACAAAAAATTAATAGCAGCATACCAAAGACAGCTTGCAGCATGAGCATTACTGTCGAACATATGGGTTTTCTTTTTCAGAAGGGCACAGCTTAAGCAGATTTCAAAGAAAAAAAGCTACACAAAAGAAAATTAGCACTAAAACACGATAAGCAAATTAATTTGAATGAAATGAGCATGGCTCATTGCATTTCAAATTCACCAGGTCTTTGTGTCTGGGCATTTATACTCTGCCTTTTAAGTGCACTGTATCAACACTATTTTACTTCAGGTAGCTTTGAAACAGATTAATTACAATTGAAGGAGTATAGTTAAGGCCTATACTACCTTTTGTAATCTGAGCTATTCATGTAAAATCTTTTACTAAGTGCATTAAATATAAAGATCACATTCAAATTGTACCGTGCCAAAATAAAGGTTTGTCTGATCTCTGTTTCTGCCTCCAGAAATGGCCAACCCAGGTTACTCAGGGACAATAAAACTAAGGCATAAATGCAGGGATCTTGACTTTGAGGTTATTGAGCATCTAGAAATTGTTTTTACATCAGATGAGTTATTTTGTGGTAAATTCATGGAAACATTAATTAAATACAACCATTATGTGAATCTATAAAAGCTTTTAGTATCCACTGTCGTGGGGCAAGTTTCATACAGATGTACCACCTGGACATGATGACCTCTAATACTTGTAATGGAAAGGAGTCAAAAGCAGTTCCCTTTTCTTATTTCTCAGTCCTTTGACTTTTTACAGCTATTCTGCAACTCTCCACAGTCTTTGTCCTTTCACACTCTAAATAACTTTTTATAAGCTGCAAACTTTCCTGCCTTACTTATTCATAAACAGCTTGCAAAAGAAAATATACTGAACATCAGTAGAACTCCACCTATAATCTACATGCACACTGATAAGAGTGTATTTAATGGCTATTTTTTAACCAGTTACTTATACAAAACCTTTCCTCTCGTAATGTGAAGTTATTGCTTCCTCAGAAGCCCCAGAACTTCTAGGTACAACCTGGGAGGAAGTCCTGTTCAGTCCTGCAGAATCTCAGGTAATTTAAATATCATACTCTAAAAAGTTTTTCAATAATAACACTCAAATGGAGTCAATCATGGAATCTCAGCCATTTTTCTGTTAAGATAACACAGAAAAATGTATTTTTACTTGATCTTCTATCTGTCTCTCACTTAAAGCCCTGCTCCAAATTCTGACAGTTCTCACTATAAAAGTTATAAATGCTTTCAGCATGGTCCAAGAGCAAAACAATTTTCATTTCTTTCTTTGAAATGCACAAAATATTTTAACTGAGATGATCAAGTGATATTTGGCCAAGAAGCCATCTTAGAAGAGATCAGGAATACCCTTCCCAAAAGCAGTTCCCACTTCCACCAGATTAAAGTGACTGCTTTTTTGAAGATTAAAACCACAGCCTGAAGTGAGCCAGTGTCTGGAGATGCCTATTTGCACCAATAGGCTGTACAGAAAATAAATGACAATGAGAATTAAGTGATCCCAACAAGCAAGTCAGATTAGTCTACCCTTCTCATAATATGTGGGGTTTTTTTTTGGTTGAAAGTACATAAAGTATTAAAAATTTGAGCTATTTTTAGAAGAGTACATAATTTTCAACATTATTCTGATTATTGAGTACACAAACTGATGTTCTTAAGGGTACATTTTTTAAAACATTAGTGCCTCCCTTTGCATGCCTTTGGATCTTCCATTGCATATAGTCCTGTACTGAGGACTTGAAAACAGCTCTAAACATTAATTATTCCCTTAAATGTTGATTTTTTTTCCCCAAGGTTTTCAGCACACGAAAAACATTGCTAAGAATTAATTAAATAAATAAATAAACAAAAAGTGTAGAAAGAAAGAATATTTTGGCTACAATTATGACTTGCACTGCAAAACTGCAAATTATAATACATCAACCTCATGCTTTAAGGAAAGCTCTGCAATACATATTTGCACTGGCCACAAGCTTGCTTGCTTAAACAATGACATAAAAATGCTGCTAATATTATGACCATGTACATAGTGTTTGATGTCCAGGGATATATACACATTTGCACAGATGAATGGATGCGGTACACAAGCTTTTGATAACTAGTGGCAAATGTTCTCCTCTCAAGTACTACCATGTATTCTGTTTCATAGGCTAAAGCTTTAAAGCACTACTATAGGATATGCAGGTTTTTAGCGCAAACATGCCCTGTTCACAAGCTGTAAGTGCAAATCACTTACATTGCTGATAGATTTATGCAAAGCTTCACCGAGACAGTGCCGCTATGAAGAAAAGATCACAGGAATAAAGGGAAACATTCAGAAATCAACTAAGTAAAAGAAAAAAGGATAAGGAAGGGAGAGTAAAACATAGAATATTAATTATAATTTCATCAGGGAAAAATAAGTTGAAAACTATCTGGAAAAAAATACAAATATGTTGCTTTGGTTTAGTATATATATACTGTTGAACACAGACAGAATGATGTGTTTTCCTGTGTTACGTTTTGAAAACATCCAGGATAGCATTATCTCTTCAACAGAATGTTAGCTGTTACTCATATATTATGCAGCTGAAATGTTTTCAAATTACCCAATTGCTTCCTCTTCTGCTTTATGGCAAATAATTTTGAGAAGAAATCATTCAGTACACCCATTTGCATTACTATTAGAAAAGACGTTGTGTAAGGACTATATCAGTCAGTTGTATCTGAAATATCACAAGCATATTAAACATATATTAAATATTAAATTTCACTGCTAACAAGCAGAAAACAAGTTCAGTCTGTAGTGAAGACAGATTTATATTAAAATACTTCATTTATTTTTCTTAAAATTCAGAATGAGATGGCATGTGTGATTTATGACTTAAACCATGACAGTATGTAAGACTTCCTGAAAGTCTCCAGCAAAATACTTCATGTACCACTTATACTATGAAAAGCAAAATATAAAAACATATTTCCAAGTAAAAGTTCCATATGAAACATTATTGATCATAGAAATCATACATGCACACAATAGAGTCATCAGAAATGAAGTGAGAGCAATTTCAAATCCAGCATGACCAATTTCCCCTTTTGTCACAGGTCAGTCAAGGAAGATGGCCTTCTCCTGGAGACAGCAGGTATTTTGGCATCAGCTTGGAAGCCTATAGTTAGGAACTCTTAAATAATACTTTGTCAAAAAATAAATGGAAATTATTATTCATTCTCCTGAATCTACAAGAAGGCAAGACTCAAAAATACATTACTGTGGTATATCCAAAGGTCTGTTATTAACATTTTAAGTGGGTTGCAGTTTTATATGCAAGGGCGTAACACCAGGGGGCACCCTACTCCACCGGAAAAGACAACAAACCAGCGTCTAACAGCTCCGATTTCAACACCAGATTTCAATATCGCCAGTCTGAACAAATCCGCCTGTTTCCTAATGTGCTTCCTTTCCCATCTGCCTGCATTGTTTAGAGGGGAAGATGTTAAATGCAGAAATGATCTCTTCCTAAATAAATGTTCAGTTTCAAGAACTTGTGGGACTTAACGCTGACAGATGTATCTAGGCACCACTATAATATAGCTAAGAAATATTTAGATTTTACAATTGAAGAACTAAGGTTAGTAGTGTTCTACATATAAAAGAAATTCCAAGTAAAATACTTTTTGGAAAAAAGCCTGCCATATTAAAAAGGCCATTTATGAAAGTGAGAATTGCACCATGCTACTTGCAGAAGATTGCTTTCACCAAGAAACAAACTGATCTAATAATTAAAAGTACTAAGTTGGGGTAATCATTTTAACACGTCATTTCACTAAACTTAAAAGTTTTCCAGAGATACAAAAAAAGAGATGGAATCAAAATGAACTTTTGATGAAAGTCCTGCACTAAAACCCTCCAGTTTTCAGTCTGTCACTGATTTCTTAGGCTACTTCACTGAGAGCAATCTTTCTGCAACCCACATCTCCTGATTGTCAGAGAACAGTAATTATCTTAAAAAAAAAAGGTTATTTTTCAATAATGTTGGACTTACATATTTGACATTCCATTGTGTTCTAAAACCACACACACAAATGTTGAACATGGTGTAAATACAGCTGATTGATTTTTAACAAAACTTGAAATAAAAGTACTTTGAAGTCTAAATATTGTATTACTATCCAAAAGATTGTGTCAAGATCTGACTTCAGAATAGTTTACTGAATTTTCAAATTACTCCTGGCTAACAGAAATTGTGGTTTTGTTTAATACCCAAGACCCTAAATGGGGAAAGTCCAGCCTTATCTGTTGTATCTTTGCTCATTTTAAGAATTATCTCCAACAGACTGCTAACCTTTCTGAAGAAGAAAACCTATCTGTGCATCCATCATATGGTAGTATAAGAAGTTAGTCTTTGAGATGCTGACTGAAGAAGCTGGAGGACATTTGGCATAAGTGCATTTTATTCAGCTAACAACAACCACCTCCCCAAAACTTTCCCTCAAGATATGTCTTTGTTTTGAAGAGAAAGACTAACTTGTCAGCAGATGTACTGTCTCTGGCTGCATCGTGACAGATGACTCTGCAGAGATTTGGAAAGCAGCTGTTTCCCACTACAGTGTTTTGTACTTGGCTTGAGGCTTGGAATGGAAGAACTGCATTAAAGTTTGCCCTCTCTGGTAAGGAAAAATAGTATTTAGAGCCCCTTCCCTTTCTCTCAAAACACAACAGTTTTCTACTGAGGAAAATGAATTATATATCAGGTGCTCTGAAATGTGTAACTATCTCTGGAATCTAATCAGTCCTGATTTCCTCCTGCTTTTGTAGCAACCCTGAGTAAAGGTGCTGTGTCCAGGCTATCATAGGGTAGGGTACTTACCCTGTTGCTTTAAAAAGATGAGTTGTTTTCCAGTTGTAGAAGTCTGTCAAATTGCTAGGCAAAATGCCTATGGATTCTGACATTTTACCTATTTGGGTTTTGGATTATATGCTTTTAATCTGACAAACTTCAGGTTCAGTGGCTGGGGAGGAGACTCATTTGAATCTCCCAATATTTTTTAAAGTTCTGGGATGGTACTAAAGCTCCATTTAATTTTACTTATTTGCCATAATGCTATCAGGACTTTAAAGATTATTTATCTTGGCTAATCCTTCCTGGAGCACAGAGGCATTTGTCAGGAAGTGCCCTTCATCTAAAATTTTATTGATCTGCCAAATCTCAAACAAATTTTGCACCACTTAATTAAGTTATGTCTCACTCCTTCCAGGGTTCACTGTTATCATTTGGTTTGGACCTATGCCAAAGCTCCTTGAGCAGCTATCTGCCACAGCAAAGAGACTAAGGGTAATGTTTTAAAAATAGATTCTTGACAAAGTTTTTACCTTACATTTAAGGGAAAAATATATACTGATATAGAAACAGATTTTTATTTGGGCAATGGTGTAACTGTTTGGCATAGGTTTCTATTTACCATTTTTAGAAGTATAACCTTAACTCCAAATATCAAATTAAACTCTTTTCTGAGTCATGCACCATTTAATTACATACTGTACCAAGAATTTAATGCTCTTTACCATCCATTGACAGGTAGAATTAAAAAGTCTTTCAGCCTTATCCAGATTTACTAAGTGAAACACTGCCAAACAAAACCTGGTAACATTAAATTCCAATTAGAAGTTTATGATCAGAGAGACAGGTTTTTTGGACATGAAGATACTGTAATTTCAAACACCAGCCTAAATGCATTGTTAAACTTAATTAAACACAACACCATGAGAGAAGAAATTAAATGAAGAAACTAAAAGAGAAATGAAAAAGAACAAAGCTAATATTTGTTAGTATTCCTAACGTATCCCAGTGGAATTACCTAGAAAACTCTATTTGTTCTGTTGCTTTTGTTTGTCTGAATTGTTCAGTAATTCTTAATTGTAATTGGTCTTTAATGAATTTCCTCCACTACATTCAGAATATTTTACACAGAGAGTAACATAATGAACAGAGCGCAGTACGGGCTGAATGGGCTCACCATAACCAAAAACTCAGAGAGAGTACAGCTGAATGTTAGGCATTTGTTTTCATGCTCAAGCTTCAGATAAAACAACAAACATAGAATCATAGAATAGTCAGGGTTGGAAAGGACCTGTCGTGGTTTGAGGCCCCCCTCAAACAGTTCTGCACACTCCCCCCTCTTTCTTCCCTAGTCCCGGGGAAATGGGAAGGAGAATCCAAAGAATGCAACTCCCACAGGTTGAGATAAGAACAGTTTACTAACTACG
>JASSUY010048303.1:0-21950 GCA_032466535.1 Forpus xanthops
ATAGGGGAGGTGCTCCAGTTCCCTGATCATCCTCGTGGCCCTCCTCTGCACTTCTTCCAACAGTTCCATGTCCTTTTTATGCTGAGGAAACCAGAACTGCACACAATATTCCAAGTGAGGTCTCATGAGAGCAGATTAGAGGGGCACGATCAGCTCCTTTATTCTGCTGGTCACACTCCTTTTGATGCAGCCCAGGATGTGGTTGGCTTTCTGGGCTGCAAGAGCATGCTGCCGGCTCATGTTTATTCTATCATCGACTAACACCCCCAAGTCCTTCTCCTCAGGGCTGCTCTGAATCTCATCTCTGCCCAACCTGTAGCTGTGCCTGGGCTTGCTCTGACCCATGTGTAGAACTTGCACTTGGCATGGTTAAACTTCATCAGGTTGGCAGCAGCCCACCTCAGTGTGTCAAGGTCCCTCTGGATGGCATTCCTTCCTTCCAATATATCAATCGATCCACACAGCTTGATGTCATCGGCAAATTTGCTGAAGGCACACTCAATCCCACTCTCCATGTCACTGACAAAGATGTTGGACAAGACTGGTCCCAACACCAATCCCTGAGGGACCCCACTCGTTACTGGTCTCCATTTGGACATTGAGCCATTGAGCACAACTCTGCATGCATCCATCCAGCCAGTTCTTTATCCACTGAGTGGTCCACCTATCAAATTGATATCTCTCCAACTTAGAGACAAAGATGTCATGTGAGACAGTGTCCCAGAAAATTTTGTTTCTATTTGTGTTGTTAGAAACTTTTGCTTCTAAATTCTAGGTTATATGTGATAGAAGAAACACCTTACGTATCTGCTTCAAAGCTGCAGCTTTTTTTCCAGCTTTGGACCCCAGGTGCACAAAGCATAGCTACATTTGAGATTTTGGAAAAAAATGCAAATACTTGATAGGAATACTATTAAGAACTTGGATATGCTTTTGATATGTAGGTGGGAACTCTTTTTCTTTTTTCTTTTATTTTTTTCTGTCCTGCACTCAAAAGTGTGATTTTTATTCTACTATTTGTTTTATGCTGCAGCTGCATCTTTCATTGGAGATTTTGTGTTATAGTGATATCAAGGTTACAGAAAAAGTTTGGAAGCTTTTTACCTTTAAAAGCTTATTTTCTTTTCTTAGATTCCATATCTGCTATCTCGTCCTAGCATTTGAATAATTATTTTGTGTACAGGAAACTAAACAAAATTTTCCAAAATGTTCCAAAATGTCCAAAAATGTCCAATACAAAATGTTCCTTTATTGAAAGCAAATAGGTAGCACTACAAAATCATTGGTCACCAACAGCTCTGCAATAATGAATTCATGCGTCTGCACAAACGAGGACAGGGTAACTACAGTCACATTCTGTTTTCTTGTCTCTGGGGATTTACTTTGACCATTGAAAAATAACTAAACCAACAGCTTTAGAATAATGAGAAATACTGTGACATATTGTCTGCATTATTGTTATTATCCTTTAAATAATCCCCTTTTATTTTATATCATATTATGTATCACATATTTTTTCACAACATAATAATTTTGTATTATTTGGAGTATAAGCCATAATTTGAAAAAACATTTCTCTTTATAATAGACAGATTTTGGATTTTTATATGAGAACAGTAAAAAAAAAAAAGTATTACTTTATGAGGCTAATAAAATAAAGCAGGAAGACTATATTGTTTTGTTTTAAATGCCATTTTCTTGCTTTTCAGTGCACATACTGCTGATGGTAATTGTATAAATTAGGTAAGAGCTATGTTAAAAAGGTGAAATATTGACATTAACTCTGGTTAGGTTGACTTTAGGGTCCTCTGATTCTTACCTCCTGTCTTGAAATACCATGAAGGAGATTGATTTTCAGACATACTCAGTGCATAGTAAAGTCAAAATCTTTTATCACAGCTTGATTTCCTGATAGCGAGGCATGCAAAGCTCTTATTTAGAAACTGTGGGCCACTAAGTCAGAATTTACCTTGTGTTTGAGATCTGAGGATCTTCATTCACATTCATTACCAGGAACTGGTGCGGTTCAGAAAAAACTACTTGTCAGAAGCCTAAAGGACATTTATTTTATTTCTGTAATGTACACCTACTGATATTAGTGGTATATTTCACCTGGTTAGAGTGTATGTTATTTGTGTTGACTTTCTCTGAAAACCATAAAATAATTATTTTCTTGACTAATTGACCCCACAGCCTAGCTTTTGTCCACTGCTCTGGCGCGCTGTAGAGCAGGGAGGGCAGCACTGCTGCCCAGGCTATGGAATGAGGAGGACACCTGCCTCCAGCTTTACTTCTTTGCTGCAGTAGTGGTAGAGCCACCAGGTGAATAGTGTTAATCTCTCCAGAGGGAAGCAAAAAGTGGCTGGGTTATAGGCAGGCATTATTCATCACGTCCCTCGCCCTTTGGCATAGGCATGCCTTTCTTAAGTCAACATCCCCCTATCTAATATGCATAAAACCTATTCCCACCTGACCTCTTTGGGCACTTCTGTCATCATCAGAAGAAAAAAGTGTTATATGCTGACATTTCTGGAGGTAATCGTTGCTGTTTGTGCCAAGCCTGCCACCTCTGTGAAATGCTGTGGCGAATGCTGTACACTTCCATTCAGAATTGCTGTTGAGAGGAATTAGTCTGTCAGCATGGTTCAGCTCTTACAAATTACTAATGCATTTTGTGCATGTGTTATCTGAAGCTCCAGTACTGCTGTTTTTGTGTGAATGTACTTCTGGAAAACACTGGTTATGACTAATAACTCTATGTGATAGGTATGATTGGGAAGAAAATTTCTGTCTGATTTCCTTTGGGTTTATTTTCATTTTTTTCCATCTAGCACAGGTTCCAAATCCTGTTTCTAAATCCTGTTTGTTTTTCAGTTCTTTCTTTGCATGTAAGAGCAAATTTATTTTATGTCTTTCATCCAGTGAGCTCTATGGCACGTAGTCCAAACATGCACAGAATCCTTTACCCTATGGTAGCAGATAATAAAGGGTGCTTAAGGAAGTGTGTGAGAACAGGGCATGCCTCAGTCCTTTCCCTTAACTTCTTGGCTTTCAGTTTATGTTCTAAATAAAGAACATAGGTGATGACTGGAAGAAGGTTTCATCACCATTAGTTTTTCCTGGGCAATGGCAAAGTGAGGAATAAGTGAATGGACAGCTTCACCCAGGCATCTAAACCAAATAGCTGATACTGCTTCTGTCAGACCTTGCTCAAGAAGCAGACCAAAAGGCCTGAGACTATTATTTTACTGGCATTAATGTAAAAAAGTCTTTTCTTGTGCTTCAAGTCACTTTGACAGTTAGTCCTAATTAGATTCAGGATTGACTCCTGTATTCTTACTTGGAGACATAGCATTTACCTAAAGGCACAGAAACTAAACTGAGAATTATCCAATACTTCTGTGATAACCAGGCCCAGGGCTGTGCCAGGCAGGTCTGGTCACATTCATAAGGCATAAATTAGCATAACAGAAGCTTTAACAGTGCAAACCCTGGGAGGTGTCCCTGCCCATGGCAGGGGGTTGGAACTAGATGATCTGAACGTCCTTTCCAACCTTAACTATTCTATGATTCTATGATTCTATGATTTTTCTGGGCAATACAAATGCTGATTAGGTGGGCATTATATATAAGATTTTATGAAATATTGTAATACTTTTGTGTTAAATTATTAATTCCTATATTATTTATGGTAATATTTTTATCATAATTAACCTGTTTAGTATTAATGAGGATGTACTACGTGAGATAAAAGTCCTATTAACTTTATAGTTAAAAAGCCATTCAATTTTTATGCTGCAGCATCGGGACATGTACATTATAATGTTACAAGATCGATAAACACAGTGGGAATACTATTTCAGCAGGCCATAATAAGGAAAAAAATCTTTCCTTTTGAAAACTTAAAGCTTCAGCTGATGTCAGGTGCAGTATCACCAGCAGAGTTTTGTAAATTCATACTAGTCAGATGCCTACCTTTCACAGTAGTGAAATTATAAAGGCATGATGTCTTCTTTTTTCATTTTTCTGCCTCTCTGACCTTTTTGGCCTCTATCTCACTTCTCTCAGGGGATCTTCAACCTGTGAAAACAATAGCCACATTTTCTTAATAATAATGTCTCACATTACAGTACCAAGCACATGTCGCTCTGTAGAACCTGGGGCTATAGTCAAGTATTGATTCATTTTTTTTTTTCCCAGTAGAAATCCATAGTGCTGAGGATGGGAATTTTTGCTGTATATTTGTTTGACCTGCACCCTGATTTGACTCAGAGCCGCACATCTTACTATTATTGCATTCCAGTGCAAAGGAGCATTGTTTTTTATGATTTTATCATTTCTTTTTTAGTACATTACCTCTGACAGACATATGAAAATGAAGCCTATATTCTGCACGACTCATTTCAAAAAATAATTGGTAGGTGCGCCTGGCTACAGAAGTCCAATTTTAGCAGTAAGAGAGTCACGTATTACGCATTTATAACATAGTATGATGAGGAAGCATTAGCAATGCTGTTCTACAGGAGAAAGGCCTGAGGTCCTCTCATTCTGATGCCCATTCTTCATGATCTCTTTGAAACTCCTAAATACTGTGCTTTGTAAGTGTCTTCTTTGTTCTTGTCCTGTAAGGACATTTTCAATCACCATTGATTTATTTTCCTATTTACAGCTAAAGCCAACAACAACTTCCAGTGACATGAAACTTCCCTGAATTGCTTCAGAAAGCCTAAAAAATGTGTGATCATCATCCCACCTCAGTTGTTTCCCAGCTGACCATTTCTCCAAAGACCAGTGCAAAAGTGGGCATAACTTACTCATGCAGCTTTGGGTAAGTGATGCCATGTCAATTTTTTTTACCAAAAGTTAAGCATTCTATTTCAGAATTAAAATTTACTCAAGCCCTACATCAGGCAAGCTCTGTTTGTTCAAGTATGCAGCTACATAAATGCTTTTCTTGCTGTTTATGTTAATCAAAATGTAAGGGAGGGTTTTATTCTGTTATAAAACTACTATTTTTTTGTAGGAAATCCTATAAATATAATTCATTCATAATTGTTGTAAAATATGCCTGCAATAACTTTTAGAATTATTTTTTCCATTTCTAATCTAAATGAAAAACACATTTAAGACTCTCAATTTAGTGTCTCATCAGTCTAATAT
Organism: Forpus xanthops; assembly: GCA_032466535.1. Taxonomy (NCBI): domain Eukaryota; kingdom Metazoa; phylum Chordata; class Aves; order Psittaciformes; family Psittacidae; genus Forpus; species Forpus xanthops. The sequence goes on from JASSUY010048303.1 coordinate 5,161, forward strand.
AGATTTTCTATCTCTGTCAGCACCAACATTACAAATAATCTTTTTTTTTTAAAGTATATACACAATCTTATATATACTTACATTAACATGTGAGGTATTTGGTCAATGCTGAAGCAGTTGAAGATTTTTTTAAGCAGGCGTAAGCATCTAGTTGCAACAATACTGTATTACTTAATCTGCATTTTATGCAGAGAGCTTGTGTACACACTGAAATTTATGGTCCCAGCCGATGACTAGCTATGCATACTGAGAGCCGAAAGAGCTTAAGATAAAAGGGTGACAGGAATTGCTACTTTATTTCAAGCACAAGTGAATATTAAAAAACCAAGAATGATGTTTTGAAGGATTTTTTTAAATAAATATTTTGACGGGGTTTTTTTTTGCTTCTAAAGAAAACCTAAGCAAAACCATAGGAGCTTAGCTGCAATATTGTCATTGGTGAAAAATATTTTCTGTCTCAAGCTGAAGGTTGAACACATTGGTTTTCTGTTGATGTCCTATGATCTTATCCTTGCTAATTTAGAAAAAAGATCAAGCAGACTTATTTGGAAGTGGAATGCATTGGCTGTGCTAAATCAAAACAAACCACACTGTTGAATAGGAATATTAAAGCATTGCAGAAGGGAAGAGCTGGTCTCAGATACCACTGCATGCTAAATGCAAGTACCTTTTTATCTTTTTTTTTTTTTTTCCTATTTTTAATGTTTTATTTCTATGATGTTCAAAGAAGATTTGGAGAAACATACACTATTTCAGCCACTTTTTATCCCCTGCAATCACTTCAGAGATCGCCAGTGCTCTCTGTGAGCACTGACTAATTTTCCTGCTCATGTTGCTTCTGCTGGAAGGGATTCAAAATCATCACCAGCAAACAGCCAGGTCCCCAACCATTAATTGCCCAAAGCAGTGTGTTGAGGGGAGATCAGTGAGATGCGGTATTTTCTTATGTGATACTCTCATCCTAGTGAAGTTTCCATGGAGTACTACACCTCCTCTGTTCCCTATACTCTAAGCTCAGTGTTTTAAACCATAATCACCTTTTTTTCAAAAGTCTACTGCCTCATATTACAATGCACAGGCAGGTGAGTACATTTATAGCTGTTTTTTCATGTATGTAAGACTGCCCCAGCCTACTCTGATAACTGTCAGAATGGCACAGCAGTTTTTACCACTGAAGTTGTGATTCTTATATGTAACAGTTTCGTCCTTAGGTTTGCAAGGCATGGGGAAATAACTGAGTGAAAATGTTGATTAAAATAATGTAACAAAGGAACCATTTTTTTTCCCCTACTTATCTGTGAAAGAACTCCTGTTACTTCAACAGCATAAGGAATTATTCTCAGTAAAGCTTGATTGTCAAGATGGTATATCCTCACAAAGTAATTCAGAGCACATTATCTCCCCTTTTGAGAGATAAATGCTAAAGAAAAATGTGATAGCTTCCTTCTTTTCATTTTGCTCATTTTGGTCATATAGCAGTTATGATTACAGACCTTGCATGTGTTAGGAGGAAGTTACAAAATGTATCCACTCAGTATTTCTATAATCAAAATATGTTATGTGAGGCATGCTGCTGATGTCGCAAGCTCAAAAATCAGCACAGATAGGCATAAATAGATAAACAAATCCTTTAATGTGCTCTTTCTGTGGATGGGGTTATTTCTTGAACTGGCATCTGTGAATGGAAGCCAGACTGGACAAAAGATGCTCCCTTTCCTGGGAGCTGGACCACCTGGGATTGGGACTTTGGTTACGGTATTCATGAGTAAGGATAAGTCTGAGGAAACCTAAGCTGTGTTTTATTGTTTCTAAGGGACAAGAAAGAAACACAGAGATTTCCAAGCTATGCATTTGGTTATATTAGAGTGTAATTAATTACCTATACACTTAATGGAGAGAGGAGTTATCTCTTAATGATGATTCAGATCTGTAAATTAGATGGCTATGTTCAGGTGGTATATATCATGCTCAGAGACCTGTTCTGGGTCATGGGGGCATGTGGGGTAGCTTGAAAAGTAATGCAAGTCTTGGTTGCTACCAACCAAGTAACTCTATGGTGCAATACTTGGATTTTCTTTCTGCTGAGCCATCAGTCTTATTCCCCAAGCAACTGAAGCACAGCCAGCTAAATCAATTTCCAATTAAGTAAAAAGATGTGTAACAATGAAAAAAGTAGTTCATTGCAAGTACTTTTTAGACCTCCTGCACTTCTATTCCAAGGTGGTGCTTTCCTGTTAATTTAACTAATTTACTATTTAGGAGAGATGAAGTAGGGGGTCATTCTAGAAGCATAACATTTTCTAAAACATTATGTTTACAATTTTTTTTCCAATCCCTAAGCCAAAAAGAAAAAAAAAAACAACCAACCAAAACAAACAAACAAATAAACAAACAAAAAAAACACCTAAAAAAAAAAAAAAAAAAGAAGAAACCATACTGGGATAACACAATACCATTTCCAGAACTATATAATTATTTTTCTTCTTTAGCAGATGAAACAGTAAATTACAGCCAGCAGTGGAACTTGATGTTGGTGTTTATTTATGAACCAGACAGATTAGAATGTTTACCCTGCTTGATCATCCCACACAACCCCTAGACTCAGGTCTTGAGTTTTCTTCCTTGCATGGAGGTCACTCCAGGAAGGTCAGGCAGAAAGTCATACCAAGTTGCTTCTCTGCTGCTGCTTACAGTCAGCAGGCTGAAGTATTAATGGCCAAAGTTCCTGAGTGCTCATTGGCATTCATTTCTACCCAATAGCCTGATCTTCAGTGTCTTCCTCCTCTTGTGGGATCTTTCCTGCAGGCACCTTTCCAAGACTTCTTCCTCTTCATGGGAATCCTTCTTTTTCACATCTGCTCTGCTTTTCAGCAAAGTACATTGTGAATAATCTAAAAGGCACCTGCATCCATTTGTAATTTTATATTTAAAACCCAGTCTTATGGTTTTCATGAAAAAGATAAGCAAGCTGCACCCCATGGATCAAAAGCCTCAGGAGCTTTGGTGAGAGCAGACATAGTTGTCAGATACTGAAAAAAGTGTGTTGCCCAAGAGATGAGAGGTGGTATTTGTTGCAGTCCTGAATACACACCAAAGCCAAATGTGGGCACTATGAGATATTACAAATAAGAAGTAGGAGCTAGGAGGAGAGGTGGTTGTCTGCAGAATTAGGGGTCAGCTAAAGAGAAGATTTCGAGACTTCTATATATTATGTAGTTACATAAATTGTGTCAAAACATGCATTTCAAGGTTATAAGGGCTTTTGGTTTATAGATCTTGTCATGATAGAAGATCCCATTCTTGTTGTGCAATAGTAAGATTTGAGGATAATGATTTCTTTGAAGATTTAAGCTTCCATAGGTTCAAAGAATATGTTTTTTTCCCCCAGTAATACTGGAAAAAAAAAAAAATCCTAGTATATAGCAGTGCAGTGATTAAAATGATTATTCACATGATTATTTACATTTTAAAAAGTATTATCTAACTGGCTTGAAAGTCAGGATTATGATTTTCTCTTATTCAGTCATTGATATTTCATTGAAGTAAAGGGTGCTTTTGTTCTACCACACAGACAGAATATTTCCGTGACAGAAATTGTTTCCATACTATTATTTCTTACCTGAATTAGTTGTATATGTTTATAATAGAAAAATGGTTTTATTTACACAATGACAACTTCATGACTGAGCCTGCTTTTATGAAAAGTGTAGAGAAAAGTAGCAATCCATATGCCGGCTGACTTATGTTCAGAATTAATTTTAATTTACCTGCTTCTCTAAGCAGAGGCTCTTATTTAAACTTTCAAAGTTGGCTAATGAACTCAATTCCCTGATGAGTAAAGCCCTGAAATAAGAATCAATATATGTGAGAATTGCTGAGCTATAATTTCTGAATTATAGCATGTATAAACCATAGAGCTTACAAGACCTATATTATGACAGTAGTTATAAAAACATTAGATTCAAAATTCTATGTAATCTATTTTAGTTGGAGAATGTTATAGAGCCTTGAATAAGTAATATCAAGTTAAAAAAATCCCTCCAAATTCATATTGGTTATTTTGTGTTATGTCTCTATACTGAAAATAGTTAAGATCTTTTCTTGAAAGAGAATTTGAAATTTGATAGTAAGTCCAATAAGCACAAAATAGAAACAGTATTTTCTTGGAAACACCAACTTTTATTGTTTTTTTTTTTTTTTTTGTTACAAACCTTTAAATTTTAAGATGAACTTTGTTTTTTTCTACTATCTTCCCTGCCTTTCCTAATTATCAGAATTATTATTAAAATCAGTCCTTAAGTCTTTAAATCATTAAAATCTACCGATGTTTTTAATAACATGTTGAAAAATGATTTATTAAAGTGTATTAATTAAAAAGGGTTTGCAATAATCTGCAATCTAAACATCGGAGGAATCTAAAGTGAGGCCACCATCAGCCTCTGGCTTCTGAGACGGACATTTGCTGAGTCTAAATGTTCAGGTCTTGTACAGTGACCTTATAATTTGTTACACCTGAACTATTGATTTTCTCCACCTGTTTTATATAAGTAAGGAGTACAGCAACATTAACATTACTCTAAAGTATAAAGTAGTATACAAGAACAAGCAGAGTAGGGATGTCTATGTATCTGAGCAGTAGCAGTGGTAAGGCCAAGTTATTTCCATGGGAGACCTGATTCTTTTGATCTGCACATTGCTTATCATGCAGAGGATGATGGATAATATATGAATAAAAAAAAAAAAGTAAAAGTATCATCAACGTCATAAAAGAGAAGCAGGAGCTACCAAGTTAGAAGGTAGGCCTAGTCTTAATACAAACTAGCTGACTATCTTTATTAATGTTTGAGCAAAATGGTTTTAAACTTTCTCCTCATAGTTTCTGGCTGCAATGAATATGTATTGCTATGTTGGAAATTGAAAAAAAGCTTTGTTATTGCATGAAAAATTTTCATGATTAGTACAGGAAAATTACTAGTAGGAGAAAGCCTGTATGTAATACATGTAAACGTTGAAAACTCCAGACTTCAGTGAATTCAGCTGAAATGATTTGTAGGGAGATCAACGAGAATATTTTTAACTGGCAGTGATGGTGTGTAGTCCTTCTGGCTAGCCCTAGCTTCAAAGCAGAGGCCCTGAAATTCAGCAGCGCAAGCATGAAGCATAGCTTAATTATGATCATGTGTTTATGAACTTCAGGGAGTTTAGCTCTTAGAGAAAGAGCTTTTTTGGTTTTGTGGGTTTTTTTTTTTTTTTTTTTTTTTTTTTGTTTATTTATTTTTTTTTTTTTTTTTTTTTTTTTTCAAGTACAGGTAGTTACCAAACCTTTTGCTACAAAAATCAAGTCAATATTGTTAAAGAGGTTGCTTGGGCAATCATGGTGGTTTACAGTAGTGACATAAGAATCTCTCTTCTCCTTAACTACCAGTAACAAGAGATATTTTGCTCTCTGTGTGGACTGCTCTGCAGATCTGAGATTTCCAGGCACAGGAGTGATAGCAAACTCAATATAAATTTGAACAGTATCTTGAAAGGTTTTCAGGATCAATAAGTTCTTATTTTAGTCAATATTTGTATTGTCTCCATCCAGACAAACTTATGTAGGTTCCAAAAGCTTTGATCAGCTCCATGTGATTAACAAATTTGTCTTCCTGAAGAAAAAGGGTTATCCTTACTTATGCAAAGTTAAACTACCAAAACAGAGCATGAACTGAAAGTGGTATCGTAGAGTCTGAAACTCCAGCAGATGGGTTTGTGAAGGTCCCCGAAGCCCCATTTCAAATAGAAAATGAGGAAGATCTTGTAATTTTGGGAAGATATAGGGATTTGAGAATTTATTTAGTTATGTGTAAAATCTGTAGTTTGGGATATTGGTATAAGAAAAACTATGTCATATTTATTTAACTATATTTACCATGAAGCATATGGTCCTCAAATATGAGCAAATATTTTTGTTTAGTATACATGTATATGTAAAAATTGAAATACATGTGCTCTTGATTGGTTCTGGAAAGGGATAAAAATATGTTCATTCACTTGCTGGTCTTTCTGCTGAGATTTTTCAATGTGGGGTGTTGTAGTTTATGTGGACAGATGTCTAGTAGGAAGGGATTGGCATGTTTAACTAAATTAAATCCACTTTCTGACAGATGGCAATAAAATTTGGTCCCAGCCAGCAGTACCTGAATTATTTAAAGGTAAGAAGCTCTATATTTTACTGTTGCTCTCGTCAGTATAATTTTGCTGCTGTCTGTAGCCATCTTTATTGGCAATAGAATGGAAGGAAACATGAGATTAGAGAAGAGGTAAAACTGCATACTCTGAAAGCATTATTTGATGAAACCATATGAAAACAATATTGAGTTTAATATGAGTAAGTGCTATCAGTGTTCCTGAACTCCTATGAAGTGTTCCTGACTGAAAACATAAAATAAGACAACAGATAACCAATAAGGGCTTCTCTATATATGAGGAAAATAATCCAGATGCAAGCGTCCTAGGTTCAGCAGTAGCAGTCATTTCTCTCCTTCTTAATAGCTGGTGCAGTGCTGTGTTTTTGACTTTCAGCCTGGAAACAGTGCTGATAGCACCCATGTTTTCAGTTGCTGCTCAGTAATGTTTAGTCTGCTCAAGGACTTTCTGAGTCTCATGTTCTGCCACAGAGAAGGGGAAGCTGAGGGGGAGCAGAGACAGGAGCCTGACCCAAACTGACCAAAGAGATATTCCATACTACAGCATGTCATGCCCAGTGTATAAATTGAGGGTAGTCACCCAGAAGGGTTAGATCACTGCTGAGTCGGGCTGGGTATATGTCAGTGGGTGATGAGCGGTTGTATTTTCTTGCATTGTTACTTTCCTTATCATTATTATTATTGGTGGTAGCAGCAGTGGTTTGTGTTGTACCTTAGTTACTGGACCATTCTTATCTCAGCTCCTGGGATTTACATTTTTTGATCCTCCTCTCCATCCCTCTGGGAGTAGGGGAGAGGAACTGAGGGGAGTGAGAGAGAGACTGTGTGGTTGTCTGAGTTACAGCTGGGCTTAAAGCATGACAGCAAGTAAGGTACAGGAAAATCTATTTATTTGTATTAGCCAGATTTTTTTTGAGGTGGAAACTTTCCAACTAGTTAAGGCCTCATTTTTACTTTCTTAATTTGCTTGCATAAAGGCAGCTGGCACACCTGAGTCTTCTGTCTGTTCTTTTAAGTGAAGATCTCCTGCTTTCTGTGTTTTTGGAGAAAAAGCAATGAATTATTCAAGGAAGTGACTTTTTATATGTGGAGACTTTAAAGCCCACACCACATCAGGACCAGAGGATAGGAGACCTGACCTGTAATAATAGGGAAATGGCTCCCATAAAACCAAAATTTGCTTTTACCATTTATCATAGAATCATAGAATTGTTTGGGTTGCAAAAGACCTTAAGATCATCTAGTTCCAGCCCTCCTCCACATGGGCAGGGATGCCTCATGCTACACCATATCACTCAAGATTCTGTCCAACCTGGCCTTAAACACTGCCAGGGATCAACAGTAATTATCAGAAGTTCCCTCACTTTGCCATACAAAGCAGGAAGTGATAAATTCATCTATCCTGACCATATTTGAGAAAGCAATTCCAATGTCATGATCTAGAACACTGTGCTTCAGTCCCTGTGTCCAAAGTCATATAAAGACCAATATCCCCAAGTAATAAGTTAAAAACACAGACATTTCCTTTTCTTTTCTATCTCTCATAGGAATGTCTTTGTTCTTTCAGTTTATGAATGAGGACAATATTTATATTTTTTTGGCAAAACGGCACCATTATCACTTTTCCAACAGTAGATTAAATCTTTGCCTTTATCTCCAGTTCTGATAAATATTTGAGAAGCAGTGCTATAGAAAAGATGAACAGTGAGTTGTCTGTGCTGTGATAAGTTAGGACAAGACCAATAGACAAGGTGGGACAGGACTAGAAGAATAAGTGCGGATTCTTGTATTGTTGCCCCACATTGCCTGCACAGGAGCATAAATAACTGTAGTAATATTTAAAACTTATCTAATTAGTAATTCATAAAGAAATGGGGTAAATATTTATAATTTCTTATGTGAAATAAATTAAGATTTCCACTACTAAACTGGGATTTTTTAAAGAAATCATACTTAAGTCTGCCTAATAATTTGTTTTAACTTTTCTGCTAATTGAAAAAAAAGATCTTTAATTAATTTATGGAAACACTATTATGACATTTGCTCTTCACAGTTGTGAGACCTTGATCAGTTTATGCAAGTCTAGACGGAAATTTCAACCCCAGTAGAATAAAAATACATTTAATTCACAATGGATAAAGCCTATTTCTCGAAAGACAATACATTGTCTATCAGTTCATATCTATTCACTGTTTATCATATGGGATCTCAAACAGTGAATTCTGGATTTTTTTTCCTTTTGCCATTTTATGTGACTTCTTGATCACTTGGTCTTTCTAGTCCCTTTCATTTAGAACTATTAACAGTGTGGTGTTCTATGTACTTTCACTCTGAAGCACTTCAGAACTATGGGCTGATTTTTCAGGGTGTTACAGTCATGAAGGTTTGGGTCAGGCAGGTGCAATTGGGATGCAGACAGATTTGAGGTGGAGAAATAGCAGTCAAAAACTAACATATGCACTGCCCAGTAATGAGGACCATGAATTTGTTAATCAAGCGGATAACCAAATCATCCCAAGCTTCAATGATCTTTGATGCTTAAGGACAGGGTACCCTGCAGAGAAGTTGTGTTGTCATTAGGGTTTTTTTCTATTTAAAGAGAGTTGACCCTTCTGTGATGCTGGGCCATATGCAGTGTTCAGACACCAGTGTTGCCCCACCCCCATGCTATTATTTATGTTGAGACTTGCTAAGGAAGTAAAAAGATATTTAATATTAATTTATAATTACAAAGTTAGTTTTAAAACAAGAAGAGCTTGATATTCAGACAGAAATTTAATATCTGCTCCGCTATTTTAATCACAGAGCAAACTATGAAAGGTACAAAAAGACCTGTTCTATAAACAAAACAATTATGATTTTTTTTTTCTTTATGCTGTAAATTGTTTCAGCTGTGAGTTTTATCCAAGCATGGTTCAAAGGGAAATGGACTTTGGCAACAGGCAGATGTTGTTTTCCTTTCAAACTCTAGCTAACAAAGCAATCAAATATGAATGGTATCAAATTATCTTTGGCACATTGTATGTCCCAATACAAATTGTTTGGATACAGAAAGGGAAGTGTTTTCCTCTGATCAGATATCCACTTTTTTCTATAAGTAATGAAAAGGATCTGCTATCATTTAGAGCTAGCCTCTAGAGGAAAGCCCGTACTACAAAGTAGAACAAAATAGTTATCTCTTCTACATCAAAGAAGCAGCATAAGAATGTATAATATGGATTGTCAATAGTAAATGCAATATTTTGTGGCCATTAAACTGTAGTATGAATGTACTAAATCAACATGTCACATATTCTTATAAAACTGTATTCTGAATAATCGTATCAAAACTATGAGCTCTCTCAAAGTTGGAAAAAATCACTGACTTGTAATGCAAGTGTGGTTTCTTTCCTCTGTCAAATTAGTCCCTGCTGATTTCAAAGCTTGTATGTGTGTGAGAGAGAGGTCTGAGGCACTGTGACACTTAGATGATTCTGAAAGTGGTTTTCATTTTCAGATAGCATACAGAATTTAAATGCACCTTTTATACTTAATCTGCTGTACATTTTCCTACATGAAGCATTTCTTAACCAGATCTGGAGTTTATTTCCTATAAAATCACTGTTTATTTTTATATCAGATTTACCCAAGCAATTATTTGCCATCATTATATTAAAACTTAGTGTTACAGATTTGTCACTAATGAAGTAATTCTAGCAGGCAACTAGAATATCCTATCTTAACAAAAAAATGTGTCTTTGCTTTCTACCCAATAAGTAAGAGTAATATAAACTTTCTGAGTAATAAAACAGCTTCCATATAGTATTAGACCCACCATTCATTTCACTTGTATTTAACTAGGAATTAACTGTTAAGAGTAATATTTTTTCTCATCTTGTATTTCTGTAAATAGAAAAATCCACCCCCCTATAAATTCAACATCACCATAATTCTCTTTGTTTAGCTAAATCTCCTTTTAGAAATGCAGGCCAAATTCACAGAATGTAATAAATGATTAAATATAACAGAATGAGATTGAGGGATTAAATACATATGCTTCTTTCACATAAAAATCTAACCCTAGAAAGTTTCCACTAGGACATGAATACCTGTCATTCAGATTAATAGGAGGCAATATTCATTAGCATTATCTGGCTGCTATGTAGTTCACCTTGCAGTTTCTTTATTTTTTCCAAATTAATCAGTTCAGAGATGCAGTAGATGACATACGAACTTCTGAAAAGTTCTTCTGTGCTTCATCCTTTAGTGAGTTAGAAATTTTGTTAAGAGTTGCATTCCCTTCTTCATTGATTCTGTTTAAACTATTATTCTGCTAGAGACAGAATTCTGCAGTTGCAGTTCACTTATGTTTTCTCCTGGTTATGTGTTGTAGAAATAAAATTTGAGAGCAGTTTCCTGTTATGGTTTTGGAAATTGGTTTCTCATATTTCTGGAAAATAGATGTATGAGATTGAAGTGTGGATCTTTCACTAGGACATAGGGGAACAACATACTGAAATCCTGGTGTTTACTTTAAATTTAGTTTTATTTCTCTTTCTCACATTTTGACAAGCTTTAACACGTTCAGCAGGTTTCACTTTTCTTTGATTGCATATTCTGTGGCTTAAAGAAACCTCGGTTTGCACCCCATAGTAGGAAAATGGCCTGTATTCATTACATGTAGTTAACTGTGTAAAAGAGTAATTAAAAATCCATACTAAATTAACAAGAACTTTGTAATCTCCAGTGATTATATGCCAGTGTGATTCTCTCCAGATAATCAGATCACCTCTCTCTGTGAGCGCTGCCCGATTTATAATCATTTCATATTTCCCAGATATTAATGAAGAGAATTTCATTTAGCAGTCCATAAATGAATAAAAAAACTTACACAGAAAAAATGTCATAATCAAGATGAAACAGCAAAAGACCAAGTAATAATTCTGCACCTGAGTGACACCCAACTGAGGCATATTTCACTTATCCAACAAATTGTTCCTCAGGCAAAATCGGCATCACTGTCAATAGTATATTAACTTCTCAGTTTACCTTTCTACTGAAAAGCTACTACAAGTGGTGAAACCTGAGGAGGAAGCAGATGTGGATGAGAAAATATCAAAAAAGATACAGCCAACACCCTCTGAGCTGTCAGCAGCTTTAGTCAAAGAAGGATGATGCTATGTGAACCTGTGTGTATGTGCAGTTCCCAAGAAGAGGTGATGTGTGCCTGTACCAAAGCAATCTAAACACAATTGTTTTTTGGCAAAGAAATTAATTATATTTTTTTCCTTCTGATTTTGGAAAAATTAGTCTATCTAAATCCCTCAATGTAGTCATCTGAGATATAACCTTTAATTCTGATGGAATTCAGTTACGGTAATTGAAGGTAAATTAAACAAGACCGTGACCAAGTGCTCACAGTAAGTGAAACTTTAAATTATACCAGTTACAGACAGCTCTGTCCTAGAAGAGTGTGAAGTTTTGGTTTCAGGTTAATCAATGAAAGTTTTACAAATATTTTGAAAACCTTGATCTATTTGGGGCTAAATTGACTCTAATCTTCTAACAGACATTGAGAAAAAGAGGAATGGAAGGGGGATTTCTTTGAGATATGTGATGTCCCCCAATTTTAGGTTTCCTCCAGTCCCTCCACCTATACATACAGGAATACACTTGGCTGGTATCACTCTCCTATTGTGTTTTTGAAGCTTCAAAGGGAACATTTTTTCACAGGAATAGCATAGATCTAACAGACCCATGAAGATTATCCTAATTTCTCCCAGGTCTTATTTTTTGCCATTGCATTTATCAGGGAGCATGGTGCTATACTTTCACAAGGGAGCACAGCCTGTATCCCAGCTGGTGGAGGGAATAGCTGTACCAGAGACCAGCTGCAAATATTATATGGGATTGGCCAACCGAGTTAGTGTGAAAGGAAGGAGGGCCTCAGCACTCCCATGGAAATTTTTGCCTCCCTACCTCTGTCTTGGCTCAAAGCACAACTAAAATTACATCATTTTATCATCTTAAACATGTCTATCACAGTTTTATCATGCAACAATTATAGCTTCCATTTCCCATAAATCCCTGTGATTTCTAATGTGCAGCCTGTGCTCACCCCCATGCTGACTCAGCTCAGGCAGTTTCCCTGACTCATGGTCACTTTAAGAACACAAATCCGGGTGTTTCCCCCCCAAAAAAAAAAAAACAAAAAAAAAAACAAAAAAAACAAAACCCTGATATGAGTTTGTTCCAGTCTAACTCACCCATCATATCAGTTCTTTACCTCCTTCTTGCTTCCTCAGATGTCTAGAAAACAAGCCTCTGCAAAAAAGCCAAACCCTTCATCAACAGAGCTTGTCAACTGTAGGCTCTGTGACTGTGTTTTCCTGATTTTTTTGCAGCAGATCTTAATATCTCCAAGAAAACGACTGCACAACTAACACCCTGTACTTTTCATCCATCCATAAATTCACAGCTGGCATCCTTATAGGATTTTCTATTATGTGTATTCAGCCTAGCATTTTCAAATCTTCAGATGGTCTGTATTATTTCTCATTACAAGGAAAAGAATACTGCAGAAGCAGAGGGCTGTTCTTTTAATCGTCTAGAATTCGCTGAGGTTAACTTTGGGATTTGAACAAAAAGGGATTTCATTTATATTCACTCTTAACTTTCATGGGGTCCCAAAATCTATGTTATTCCTTGTAAAGAAAATATCTCAGACTTTAGGAAGTATGGAGCCTCTCTTCAGGTAGGGATTGTTGAAAACACTGGTTCTAGCCACCAGTTTAATGTTATGGCCAAACTGCCATTTTTTTAACAATGTTTTCATAGAACACGGAATGAGCTGTGCAGGGAACAGAGGAATACAGTCACACATTTTCTTGAATCTGATTGGGTAGATGATAGATTGGTAGGATAATTTTGGCTGTGATGTCCCAGATAGAATGACTTCACTGCAAACATTGCAGATAAATTTGGTAGGCTTTTATGTGCCATTTCTAATTTGCAGCTTCATTTCCAACTTAAGAGCACCTTCTGGATCACACTCTTCCTCAGAAATCTGCAAAGCTGTGTTGGAAATCACCTGTGTGTGCTCTTTATTACTTCCTATTTTATTATTTGCTCCTCATCCAATTTCGGGACTTGACAGAATAAAATGTTAAAGTCATATATCAGTGTGTGTATGACAGTGTTAAATGTTAAACACTGGAGCCCTTGTTACCTGCATATGCTGTGTTAATTCTTTCTTTTTCTTTTTTAGCTTCTGCGATCATGAAATCAACAATTTGCACTCAGAGTGAATGATAATGGTAGAAATGCTAAAACTGGCTGCAGTACCAGTTTGGTTAGTTGTTAACAACCCCCTTGTTAGAGCTAACAGAAGGTCAGGAGATTGATTCAACAAATACCCGATTTCCTGGAAGCTGCAAAGTTTGGTAAGTAGTAAATTCAGCAAGTGTCAAATTACCATCATTGGAATCACATGTACTGGTATAGGGAGAGGGTTTTACTGAGGTATTTACATGGCAAAGCCAATTTGGTCCAAGAGTGTGCATGCACTTAACAAATATGCATTTTTTAAAGCTCAGTCCTGTGATTGAAAACATCTCAGGACTGCTACAGGAAGCTGAGAAGTTAATGCCATTTATTGCTAGCAGTTACTAAAGCATCAGCTTAGTGGATGCCTTTTAGATATTTGCAAATATATACATCTGTTTCCAAGTAACCAGGTGTCTCCATTTCCCCATTAATATGTGCTTATTAAAGCAAACAGCATACTGATGTGTGTCTTAAAATTGTTTTCTTAGTATGATTTAGACTTTTCATTAATTTGCATTATGAGATGACATTTGTACATGATACGCGAGTTAAATGATAACTATGTACATAATACAGTCACTACTCTATGTTGCTTGAAGGCTTTGTTAGGACATTTGTAAATAATTCTATCTCATTTGGGGCACTTTGGACAGTGTGGGGAGAAAGTGACTCTGTAACCTTGTTTGGGAATAATTTTCCAAAATCTAAGGGTCTGCTTTAAACAACTCTCAGCTCCAGGAAACCTCACTGGTAATTTTTTTTCTGTGATGTGTGCGTTTACTTTTTTTTTTTTTTTTAACCCCTAAAGCAGTGTATTTAGCCCAGTTCTTTATTAATGATTCCTGTTTTGCCTGTCTTTCTTCTGTGAGAGTAACGAAAAATCCATCAGCTGGCAGGTAGCATCTGTTAGGAACTGCAAGGGAAAGAGTGGGCAGACAAATTGCTTGACAGCTGAGTGAGAAAAAAACTGGGAAGATTCAAATGTGAAAGCATTGACAATATGAGGAGACAGTTTATTTTCAAATAGGAGGGACAGCTTATATATATTCTTGGTCTGCCATTATATAAATTTTATCTTGAACCTGGATGAATTTAATAAGATATGAGAAAATAAGCAGAACAAGAAATAAATATACATCTCCTTAGTTGATATGAGGTTTATCCCAGCTGACAGAAGTCATCTCTCTAATTAGAGGAGCAATTGCTAGATGGAAAACTGCTTCAACTGAACAACTGATTTGTATGATAACAGTAACAGTCCCCGTCCTATTAAAAGCCCTTTCAGTCTACTCCCTTATAGCACTCTGTCTCTACATTACTGACATTTAATCACTTTGAATAAGAGATTGCAATACTGATAATTTAGCAAAGTGACTTGTAAAAGCTTATCCAGGCATACAACAAATATAGAGACATTGAAGGACTAACTGAACATTTTTTTGCAGCGGAGCAAATTCCTGATGAAGTCAGGGTTACTTATTTGCTTTTGGATGAATCATAGATACATAGAATAGTTAGGGTTGGAAAGGATCTTAAGATAATCTAGTTCCAACTCCCCTGACATGGGCAGGGACACCTCACACTAAACTATGTCACCCAAGGCCATGTCCAACCCGGCCTTGAACACATTCACAACTTTCCTGTGCAACCCATTACAATGCCTCTCCTCCCTTACAGTAAAGAATTTCTTCCTCATATCCAATCTAAACTTCCCCTGTTTAAGTTTGAATCTGTTACCCCTTGTCCTCTCACTACAGTCCCTCATGAACAGTCCCTCCCCAGCATCCCCATAGGCCCCCTTCAGATATTGGAAGGCTGCCATGAGGTCTCCACGTAGCCTTCTCTTCCGCAGGCTGATGCAGCCAGGCAATTTCCTCAGGTCCTTTGCACAGTCCTATCGTGAATCTGTTTGTGAAAATGACTGGGATTCATTCTGAGCATAACAAAGCACTGTCTTCTTTTCCACAGCTTCTTTAAAGCTAGACACTGTAGAAGTCATGTTTTGGCTGTCTAGTGGTCACTAGGACTACTCAAAGCCACAGTCCTAGGGTACTTCATCATTCCTTTTGTGGAGGTTGTTTATTTACTTGCTGAAACCTGTTTAGTTGGTTTTAGAACACTGCACTTTTCTGTAAAAGCAGCAATAAAGCATCAGAAAATGAACAGACAATACCCTTCCTAACCATTTGCCTCTGAGGTGTACAAAGAGAAGTACCAACTGAGCTGCCTACTCTGTGAGCAAGTAATTTTGCTCCAATGAATTTTCCTATTATGCAGAATTATTGCTTACCTGTTGACCAAATCTCATGTATCTCATCCTAATTAGGTGCCACATGAGCAGCTATCCAAGTAAACTGGTTGCCTGGGTGGATAATTATAGAATCACAGTATGGTTTGGGTTGGATCATCTGCTACATCAGGTTGCTCAAAGCCCCATCCATCCTGCCTTTGAGCATTTCAGAGGTGGGACACCCACAACTTCTCAGCACATACCCATCTCAGTGTCTCACCATCCTCACTGTAAAACATTTTCTCCTTGTGACCAATGTAAACATACCATATTTTAGTTTAAACTGTTGCTCCTTGTCATGTCGCCTAGGAGCTTTGGTTGCAGGACACTGCATGCTCTCTGGACCCCATTTCCTATGCTGTAGTGCAGGCTGCTTATACACCGAGCACTCCTCTCCCTGTTTCCCCAATGATACTTGCTGTGATGGATGTTTTTAATAGGAAAGTGCATCAGATCTTTTGCTGTTCCTGTAGGACGACTCAGCAAGGCAGACAAAGAGCTCATAACTGTGGCTACGAGTGTTAACAGATGTCCTTATTGTGTGATTGCACATGGAGCACTTCATCGGATATATTCCAAGCAGCCAACAGTGGCTGACCAGGTCAGTGGGATTACAACAGCATGCACACCACTTATTTGGCATAGTCCTTTGGAAGGTGGGAATAGCCCTTTTGTGTCTGCTCTTTCACATGAAGTTTTGATTCTCAAAGTCTGTGTGGTTCCCAGTGATTCGGAGAAAACTCCAGGAACAAACTTGCCAACGAAGTTTTCTAGTTGACAAGCAGGTATTCTTTATTGCGGTGCCGGGAGACACAGGGGAAAACTCCTAAAGTGCATCCACTTACTGCTACACAAGCAATCCTTATATAGCTACCAAGCACACATACATATTCATGGATTACATCATGTTCCCAAAAGTTCCTCGCATGCATACAAAACTGTGGTGGGGGTCTCTGGGGTCGTTTACTTCTTCCAACAGTCTTCATCACTGCTGGCAGCCTTTGAAG
>JASSUY010048304.1:0-13033 GCA_032466535.1 Forpus xanthops
GGGGTAACGGGTTCAAACTTAAACAGGGGAAGTTTAGATTGGATATGAGGAAGAAATTCTTTACTGTAAGGGTGGTAAGGCACTGGAATGGACTGCTCAGGGAAGTTGTGAATGCTCCATTGCTGGGGGTGTTCAAGGCCAGGTTGGACAGAGCCTTGGATGGCATGGTTTTGTGGGAGGTGTCCCTGCCCGTGTCAGGAGTGGCTGGAACTAGATGATCTTGAGGTCCTTTCCAACCCTAACTATTCTATGATTCTATGAATATACAGACATATTCTCCAGGGTTTCCAGGAAAATCTTCAAAATTTCTAAAGTAAACTTTGTAAGAAGATAACATAAATTCTTTCTTTTAAGTATGAAAGTTCTATTTAGTATGGGTACCAAGAAGACAGTTATATGAGCAGGAGTTCCAAGCAACCTCATCTAAGGAAAGATGATTTTTAAAAGGTTTATTCCGACCCAAGCCAGTCTATGAACCTATGACTTTCAAAAAACACAACTGTTCTCCTAATATGCCGGGTGTGAAAATCTGCAATACATGCCTCCCATATCCTACCACTGTATTTGTTTAAAAAAAAAAAAAATACCCCTATACTTAAAAAAAAACAAACAAAAAAAAACAACAACAAAACAAACAAACAAACAAACAAACAAAACCCCAAACAACTATCCCTCATTGCCCAAATAGTACGGAAAGTGCCCTTTACATAAACAAATAAATAAATTAATAAAAAGGAGTCAGGATGTAGGTAGGGCACGATATGCAGTAAGTTAAAACTCAGGCACATAGGCAAACTTGCATCTGCTTCTTTAAGTTGCTTATAAACAGGGACATCCCTAATGGCAAATATAATAACAACTTGAATGAAGAACAAAGCAGACAGCTTGCAAGTATTAGCAGTTGATCAATAGTACTAAGCGAAAAGGTAAACAGCTGTAGGAACCCTGACTAATACTAGCTGTTGTTGTAGCGCTAACCCAAGTGCACAATAGGATAAAACCAGAATTTATGTAACTTACTGAATTGTATGAATGTAAGTTTTAGATAAAATTGTGTCAAGATGGAAAAGTAGGTATAAAAGAACCCCTAAGATTTACTGTTCTTTGTTAAAGAAACTTTGCTAAAGTTTTGTTCTGTTAAAGCTACCTGGTTCACTTGCACAATAGAATGACCTAGCTGCGGTGGTGATGGCCCTGTGTGCACCCTGTGGTGAACCTGGACCCAAGATATAGTTATTATCCTTTTGTGCTTGCTTTTTCAGCTCAGTATGCCTGAAGAGCATAAAGGCAGCACTGTAATCTACTTTAGTGCTATTTCTGTAACATAAAGCATAGGACTGAACAGAGTGATGGCTCTCCATGGTGGCTGCCTTGCAACAGGTGCCATTAAACCTGTCCTGGAATGGGTAAGTCATGCTATTGCCTGAATCTTGTGTCCTGCGTAGATTTACATGTACCTGAGCTGTTCCTATGCATATCCACATTAATGTTAGGATGTTTTCCAGGCAGGAGAAATTTTCTGTAACCAGGCAAATTCTGAATAGGGTTCTCGCTACAGATTATGTTCTTTGTCCAACCACAAAAACTTATCAGTACATGGTAGTATTCCTGTTTGGTTTTGTTATGTTTTAATCTTTCTGAAAAGGCCTATTTTTTCATTTCAAATACAGAAGCAACTGCAGGAAACAAGCCTCCTATCTTAGGCATCTGAGCTAAAGACCATAGATGCAGTAAAAACATTCTTCTTCATCTCTATAGCTCTTCAGCCTTTAGCTTTCAGTTTGATGGTGAATCTTTCTATCATAGCTAGCTCATTTAGAACTGGACTGGGATAGACCATTTCAGTTCAAATAGATTAATCACTCTAAGTCTGATGTACAAAATCTGCTTAACAAAATAAAGACAGGACCAAAAATGCCACCTCAGAAGAAATCAAGGGAGAAACTGCTATTTAACTAGCTCAACTCATACATTTGTACTATATTACATTTTCAAAACAAAGGATTTACTTAGATATTCTCTGGATTCTGAGTATACACTTTGCTCTGTGCCAATGATCACTTCATTAAAAAAAGCCCAAATACTTTTTTCCTGACATATCAGCAAACCCTCAGATTAAAACTTCTTGATAAGAAGGGCTCAGAATACAAAAAATATTGTCATTATTTTTCTTATTTGAGAATATCTGGGGGAGAAATTACAGACTTGTCTGTCTACAAATGTACAAATAAATCTATTTCTGATCCTCTGACTACTTGAAGAAGTTGAGATAATTCTTTCCCATTTCAAAAGCAATATACAAATTGTGGTGCATGAGTTTACACATTCATTTAGAAACATATATTCGTAACACACACTCCCCTCAATGTTTCTATTTCATTAATTTGCTAAGGACTTTGAGACACACAGAAATGAAAAGCCACCTTTTCATCTTATAATTATGTCTGTGACCTCACAAGTTCTGCTTCTTTCTTTCTTATAAGAGTTACCACATGAAAGAAAATAGGAAATGTACACAAAAGTGGAAGGGAAAAAAATATCAAAAGAGAATAACAAGAAGCTATAAAATAAAATAGCAAGGATAGTAAGAAAGAGAACAAACTCAGGAAGAAAATAGAAGAAGAAACAGAAATAAAAGTGCAGAAATATAAGATAGGAAATTAAGTCAAGTGAGAAGCAATTGAAAAAAAAAATTGATAATGGATTAAGTACCAAAAAGTATAAGAATAAAATAAAACCGATAAAACAGGGATGGTGAGTGGCAGGAATTTACCTGGAAGAAAAAAAAAAAAAAAGGTAGAAGTAAAAATAAAGAGAGAATGTCTGTATTTTTGAGGTAAGACTGGGAGAAGTTAGATCAGGACAACTTGACTTCAGCCGGTCTTGGAAATAATTGCCAGAAATCTTTTGGTTTTTCCATCCCTAACATTCAGTTATTCTCCTTTGATAGTTTTCCACAAATTGAACAGATGATACAGTATTTCAAAAACCACTGAAGTACTAAATGGCCAGAAATAAGCTAACTTAACTAGTCCAGGAAATGCTGAAGCAATTACAATAATGACTCATCATTAAAATTATTCTCTTCTAAACTGGTCATAGCTGCAAACAGCTTATGATTATCTGAAAGTAGCCAGTCTTCAAAAGAAAGGGCAAAAGTATTTTTGTTTAAGAAGTCAACTGAATGCTCAAAGTGCCTTTTCCCATTACCCTTTTCCTACCTCAGAAGGGTTATTTCCTCCTTTGTCACCTCATTTATATTCTACAGTATAAGGTTCATTGATTACAATCAGGAGAAAAACTTAGAAGGAACTGAATTACAAGTTTTGCTCACAGAGGCTTCTGACTTGAAGTAAAACTTGCAGATAATATCCTTAAGGCTTCTGAGATACAGAATGGCAGAAAATTGCTTCATATTGCTTAATTTGGAAACATTAGCATAATGGAATACAATCAATAGGCTCTAATAATTACAGCAAAACCACACAATTCCCACAAGTAAACATGTGCTTTATGTGCTATACAAATTGCTATCCTGTAAAATGCATAATTACATTCTCTGTAAAGCAATTCATCAGAAAACACAACTATCTTGTTATGCTCTGGAGGGTATTTCAAAACTTCATTCCATAATACCAGCAGTACCAGTTAAAACAAGGTCTAAGAGCAAACAATAGCAAGCAGGAGCTGTGACAGTCCCCTCTTCAGTTATCTGAATACAGTAAACAAACATCACAGGAGTAGAATCCCTAAACCCTGTTCTGTCTCTAACAGGAAGAGAAAAAAATATTTTAGAGGGAAAGCATGGGCTTTTCAATGGGAGGAATTCCCTCTACAGTCAGCACTGATGGATGCCTTCCTGAGGGAAGGGAAAATGGTTCCTCAAGCCATTAAAAACCACAGAAAGATCTGGAAAAAAGCTTAAAATCTCAGAGTTGAGTAATAAACGGTCCAGTTTTATCTATCAATGTAAAATCTTCACTTCTCCCATATTCTTCTCACAAGCACGGAGGACATTCTAAGTGGTTTTATGTACTGTGAACTTTTACTTTGTTATAAAAATACTGCTGGAACAGTCTTCAACAATAAAAAGACCTACTCACTGCAATACCCTTAATTTTGATGAATTGCAGTTCATCAAAAGTTACAATGTAGCTAAAAATAGAGTACTATGTTTTATGCTTGATATGTGAGCTAAATGCAGAAGCACTTCTGTGCTTAAAGGTACAAGCCTGTCTACACAGAGGGCATATTAAGAGAACAGATAAAGGAAAAGCATTAAGATTTTGGCTTACAAGTGCATAGTGCAGAAGTGTTTCTTCCAGGCTGGGTGGAAACCCTCTAAACACGAGACTATTCACAGGTTAAGTATTTTTGTATAACCAGGACTCACATATCCTATCCGGAGGTTTTCTCCCAGCTTGTAATATAGCTGCTAATATTGTTGATCTGTGATTTAGTCAGTCATTTGCCTTACTGGCAGAAGTTCTGTGCGGTCTATCTGCTGTCAGCTATCGCAACATAATTAGTTTTACAGATGTTAAATAGTCCTTTAAAGAAAAGCCGAGTTAAATTACAAATACATATTACACCTGATTTAGAAGAACAATTCTGAGGTTGAAAATGGCAACAATTTTCCAATATTACAACTGATCACACAATTTTGCTTTGGTCACTTTTCTGCTAGATTTTTGCTACAGTTTAGAATTACTTGATCTGATAACAACTTTGCTCAGGATTCCCTGGTCTGCACCATCCTAGCACTGTCTTGACCTCAGCTAATGCGTGCATGTAGGCTACCTGAATTTCATCAACTTCCTAAACTTAAAGTTCTCAGATTTGCAACTGTAAAATCACACAAAATAAATAATTGGCTCTTTATTAGGAAAAATAAGCAAATGCTCTAGAAATGTAACTTTTTGACTATACTTAACCCTTACCAATTGTTAACCTTCAGATCTGCATCCCTGCCTGCGGCTATTTGAACTAACATTAATGTAAAACTGCAAAGGTGGGGTTTTTTTTTTTTTTTTTTGTTTTTTTTTTTTTTCTTTTAACATGAACCAGTCATTACTGGCAGAAGAAACACAATTATACCAGAAATTATGAAACTAATGGGGATCCTGGATTTGCTACACAAGCAATGGTGTTTAAGAGTTACAGACTATCAGTTTCTCAAAAATCCAGTCCATGGGCCCTGCCCCATACTACTCCTGCTCTACTCTGGGTTCTTCGCTCTGCATTTTCTTTACTCAACCCCAGCTACTTCTCCACTATTTCCTATCTCTGTTCCTCCTCTGTTCCATGCTCCTCTCTCCTATTTTCATTCATCTTCTAGTGTGCTAGTAGTGCTCTTCTGCCCCTTTCCTGCCCAAATTTTCTATGCTCTACTGTTCCTTGTGCCTTTCCGTCCTTCCTCTCTGTCCTTGTATCATTTTCACAGGATTTTTGCCCTGTTACTTCTTTCTGATCTTGTTCTCTGTGTGCTGCTTAGTGATCTCCCTGCCTTTTATCTCCAGTTCTCCTCCGTTACCCTCTAGGCTGACATTATAGTGCTGCTACGAAAAACTGGAAGACTTGCTAAGCCCATACCACTCTAGAAATAGGGCACACAAAAATTGTCATGCTGAAGGCATGAAGTACTGAAACACACCCAGGACATTAATTTCACCAATAATCAAACTGGAGCAAATTTTCATTCTTTGTATACATACAATCATCTTTTTCAAACTGGAATGAATTAGGAGAATTTTATGAAGTTGTAAAAAACAAGGGCATTAGCATGAGGAAAGTTGACCAAAATTATGTCACTGTTCCAAAACATTCAGGCATGAAACTTACCAAGACAGAGCTGTCTGTTTTAACAGAAAAACTGTATATTTTCCCCCACTGCAGAACATCTTAAGAAAAAATAAAATTAAAAAAAAAAAAATCTAATCTTAAGAAAAACATCGCAATTGGAAAATGCAATCCCAAATCTTTCAACTTTGACAGAATGGTTTTAAAGAGTTATGTAATCGTAAATATACTTAACATCTGAAAACATAATAAATAAGTGCAAACTTACTTTTTAACAAATTTTAAGTTCATTGAAGTCCAGCTAAATGGTGCAGCATATTCAGGTACGATCATGATAACAAGAGACAAGGAGAACTAGCTAGTGGAAGAGAGACAGCAGTTCTTACCTGATAAATAGGTGAGGAAAAGCCATCATCGAGTCTTTACCCAGTGCTTAACATATTCTAGTCAGGTGCACTCAGATAAAGATTTCACAGCTGTTAGGTGTGGATAGAGATATGCCTAATCTTCTGTTTGTAGATTTTTTCATAGGAATTTAAGAGATACATCATACAAATTTAACTGATTGTGATTGTAATACCTTTTTTTCTCTTCTCACTCTTTCCTCACTACACACTTTGTCTCTCTAAAACTATAATAATAATAACAAAAACAACCACCACCAATAATACTTAGCTTTTACACACCCTGCTGTTCTTACTGTGGTGAAATTGCATTTGAACTCAATGGGAGTTTCGTCTGAGCAAGCACTACAGGATTCTCTCCTTGATTTATAAAGAACAATTCACCACAGCATCAAGATGCTATTTCAAAAAATTAAAAATAGATTACACAAAGCTGCTCTCACAGTGAATGCTATTTAACAGACTACTATTATCTCTAAGAATATATTGGTAATCTTGGAGCTGGCGGCAGCAGGAGCATTTGATTTTTCTGTTTTTATGATTAACCTCAGTAGGGAATATTTTGCTTTTTTCCTGCATATGTCTATTTTACAGGCTCCTTATAAGTTAACAAGAATGTTAGTGACGAATGCTCTCTATAGGTTTAGTCTTCAAAGCACAGCAGAACTTAATTTAATCGCAGCTTCAAAATATCATACAATAAAACAAATTTAATCACACTTTGCAATGGTCACTAGTTTCATTAAAATGCTAATGAGGCTTATAATTATTAAACTGCTTAATGATTGTTAATAGAAATAAATGACAAAATAAAGCTTAAGCAGAAAGTCAGAATGCCCTCAGGTCATTTTTCTTAGTGGCAGTTTCACTTTACATAGTTCTTTGCAGTATTCAGAAAAACAAGGCAGATTAATGTTCGAGATAAGAGGATAGAAGAGTGCAGTTGAACATGCAGCTAATCCATTGTCTCCTCTTAAATGATTTAAATATAGTTGACATAAACTTTTCTTGTCTGGATTTTTTTTAGAATATTTGTTTTCCTATTATGCACCAAACATAGAAAAAATTTATGTGTACCTAAAACTCACAAAGAAATCCAATTCACAAGAAGTATTTTTTTTCTGACACTATTTGTGAAGTACCATAATATTAGAACCTGTGCAAACACTACCACAATGGAGAAAATACCAGAGATACAGTTTACTCTGCATTATTAAAAAAACAATAAAAATCTAATTCATACAGGTACTGCTTGTAAGATCCATTCCCAAGGCCAGAAGAAAAATGAATTCAGCCACTGACTTATGAGAAAAGGACAGCTATAATCTTTGTGTCTTCCTTATATCCAATATAGGAAAACCACAAAGCATTCTAGTTTTTCAAGGTAAAATATTAGTGGAGATGAACTGACTTTGACAAAACTTATGCTAGGGTATAAAGTGAGAAGGGATTGGGTGTTTCAGAAATGAGAAGTATTTGACTCAAATCAAAGGCAGCATTTGCACTGTTCATATTCTAAAATTGAAACAAATTTCAAAACCCCAAAAAGCAGTTGTTGTTGTTTGTGCAAAGACAAAGCAGCTTCCTCTACCCCGTCATTTTGACATCTATTTTGAGGCTTCTCAGCAGTGTCAGGCAGACAGCAATGTGAGCATCTCCAGCTCAGACACAGACAATGCTTGACTGCAGTAGCTCACTGTGTTAGTGAGTGGCGAGGAATTCCCTGAGCTCTTATTAAGGGGAGTTTCAAAGTCAGCAGGCAGCCAGGGAACTTCTCCCAAAGGCATATGAATAGTGACAAGGAAGAAAAAGCAAAGGACCAAAGCAAATAAAAGCCAGGCAACCCTGACTGCTTTTTGGGTCTTCTAAGGTGACTACACTGACAAAAATGCCCACTGAATAGCTTCTCTCACCCTCCTGTAGGATATATTTGGATTCTTAGGACATATACTAGAGCATATTCCAAGCATGCATGTTATTCACAACTAAAAAAGAAAGATGAAGGCACAGTCCTGCCAGACAGAAGACACTGAAATGGCTGGCACTTGGCTTTTCCTGTGATCAGTCCTCATTAAAGAGAAATAAAACCTTTCACGGGTTCAGAAAGTGAGTCTCTCTCTTCTTTAAGACTACCTTTTATAAGATGGATGCATACAGCATTATTCCTTCACTCCTATAAAGCACTGTTTCTTGTTGAAGTACTTTCAGTCATCCTTCTAATCAAGAGAAAATTATCACACATCAGTACCTTACCAAAGGGGAGAAAAAGTTATAAAATCAAAGTCTCCATACCAATAGAAAACTGAGTAAAAGTCATACGCTTAATTTGGTAATCTTAATAAGCAGTTATTTGAAAAAAACTAAAAATCTCACTTAAGGAAATCAATAAACTTAGAAGTCACAACTCTGAACTGTTTTACCCTGTTCTCCAACCAACTATTTTCTCTTCATCAACTGGAACACTTCCTAGGTCAAAGTTGACTTGACATCAAAATGTATCACTGTCATTTTAATCTCAGAGGCAAATATAGTGCCTTTGCATATGCCTTGGCGTATGCCTTTCTGTATCACATTTTTGAAACACTGAAAAATGAATGTTTTTGGGTACACGCCTAGTCAGGCATTACCAGCATCTATTCTGACTACCCAGAGTTTTAAATGATTCTCTTGGGGAAAATATTTACTTAATGAAGAGTCTTCCAGGATATCCTACTGGACTGGCAATATTTCACTCACTCACTACATCAATTCATAGTAGACAGCAATTGGAATTGCTCTGGTTTCCCTTTAGAAATTCATCTGCAGAAAAAAGTCATAAACACAGATTTATTCATTTGGCTAGAGGTTATCAGTAGCTTTCAGATATTTGGAGTTTCATTCCTCAAGGCAAATGCTAAAGAATAGTCTGAAGCACATCCTGAACAGTACACTGCAGTAAAATTAAACAAACATGCTTTAGCCAGTCAAATCTAGGCAGCTGCCCAAATGAAAACTAATGCCTTAACAAATACTAATTTTTGTCTAGTTCACAATGGAATGTAGGAATTAGACAGGATGGAAAGTAACCTGTTTGTTAATTTCCTGAAGTTAATGTTATTTCATCTAGTTTCTAAAACTGGAAAAGAAAGGGAGGAACAAGTGGTTTCCCAGTTGGATGTAAAAACAAACAAAGAAACAACAATAAAAAAAATCCCACAACATGGGATTATTGAAATAGTATAGGAGGATAAAGAATAGATAATCAGGAAGGAAGAAATGAAATCAGTATGAAGACAGGACTATGGTATACATTTCATTTGAGGTACAACAGTGGAATAGAAACGTTGATACCTGAGGTGACCTCACTTGTGTCAAATGACAAATGCATGTGTTTACAGCATGCTCTTGTGGTTTAATATACTAAAAAGTTTGACAAAAGCAAACAAAAACCTTCTTCACAGTAAGGCAACTCAAATTTCTGTTCTCTCCATACACAGGAATGTATGGTCTGCTATGTCCATCTTGGTGGTTTATTCCACCACCCCTGAAATTTTAGAAAACATTTCTATGTACATTGGTCTACCATTTCAAGACTGATCAGAAATCAGGTTGTCCTATTTGAGGTATTAAATGAGCTTAGACTGCTCATTTATGTCTCAAAATAAAACATTCTGTTGTATTTCCATGGGAAAGTTCTTCTGTAATAGTCCTACTTAGCAACGGTAAAATAATTTGCTATCTATAACCAGTCCTTTATCTGTTTTCATGTAAGATATATAAAGGGTGGAAAGCACTTAATACAGGGCTGCAGAATTGCTTTATGCAAATGTGAGTTACTGCACCAGGCTGGTTGTCCGCTTGGATTTCTGTATGGATAGAATAAGTTATCTGCAGGGTATCTAAAGGCCATTCAAAACCTTCAGAATTCTCAAAAAATGCTGTAAACGGTCTGGTGGGGCAGCTGGGAGCATAAAAGAATGTCTCCTTCACAGGTTGACCACCCGAGGAGGTGAAAAAAGGTGTGTAATTGCTAAACACTTCCATTATATACCTCCCAAAGTATAGAGTTGGTGACCACACTGGGAACAAAGCTGGGCCAGTTTCATGATCACTGAGTCTATTGTATAAAAAATCATTGCAATAAATTACCATGGAACAAGAACCTTAACCCACAAACTGTTTCTGAAAAATTTTAAGATAAGAAATACTGGTTGTAAGTAAAGTATCATAAGCTGAACCTGTGAGATCCAGAGCAACAACTTTGAGAGCCATTGTGATGAATGGCTATTAATCCTGTCATTATCTCAACCTTTTGTGCTCCACGTTGGGGGCCAAAAAGAACTGTTGTGGATTAAGCCGTAAATCACGCAGCCCGCTCACTCACTCCCCCCATTTTCTTCCCCCCCACTTCGGGGGAGGGAAGGGGGAATGGGGAGAAGAATCGAAAGAACGTAACTCCCATGGGTTGTGAAAAGAACAGTCCAGTAACTAAGGTATAACACAAATCACTACTGCTACCACCAATAATAATAGTGATTAGGAAAATACAAGGGAAAAGGATATAACTTCTCACCACCCAACGACCGAGCCGTGAACTGCCCTCTTCCTGCCCCCAGTTTTGAATCCTGAGCATGACTTACTGTGGTATGGAATACCTCTTTTGTCACTTTAGGCCAGGTGTCCTGTTTCTGCTTCCTTCTGGCTTCCCCTCCTCCCTGGCAGAGCATGAGACTCAGAAACCCTTTGGTCAGACCAAAACATTCTAAGCCATAACTATAAACACTTGTGTTATCAGTACTGTTCCTAGGCCTAAAGTCAAAAATACAGCATTGCAACAGCTACTACAAAGGAGAAAAATGACTAATGCTGCTGAAGCCATGATAGCTGCCCAAGGAAGCTGCGAATGTTCCATTGCTGGTGGTAGTCAAGGCTGGGTTGGACAGAGTCTTTGGCGACATGGTTTAGTGAAGAGATGTCCCTGCCCATGGCAGGGGCGTTGGTACTAGATCTTAAGGTCCTTTCCAACCCAAACTATTCTATGATTCTATGGCTCTGCCTGCTGCATTATCCTGGCATGTTGATTTCTAAGGAAGCTTCTGTTAGAGACGAATTATATTTAATTCAGTGACATGAATTTCAGCAATCAAAACACCCTTTCTCAGGAATTCTCAAAAAACAATTTATGTATAAAATCACTTCATTTATTCTAAATCTTGGTTTACAGGCAATTTATCTTCAGAAGCTTCCTTCTAGAGCCTCGTCTTTGGAAGTCCAGTAGCACACAGACATTCGCATAGGTCGTCTGTGTAGTGAGAGGAGAAACACACATGATTTACTTCTAAAAATAGCCTCGGCAAAACTGAGTGATAAGAGATTGGCAAGTAATTACATTCTGAGTAAAAATATGCAGGTAAATCACATACACTTATGCTCAGAAAGCTTGTATAGTAATTATGAATCATCTAAAACCCAATTTAAATCATTTGTTTAAAATCTTAGATGAGGCTTAAGTGACGCACATTCCTTTGCATTCTCCAAGTGAAGTCCTTTGCAAAGGATATGTTAGGGATAGGCTGGAGAGTATGGAACTCTGTCTGGGAACAAGAGAGCAGTCAACAAAGAGTTTGTGGGTCAGGGTTAAAGGAAGAACAGCGATGGGAGACATTACTGTGGGGATCTGTTACAGATCACCTGACCAAGAGGACACTGTGGATGAAGAGCTCTACAGACAGATAGGAAAAGCCTCACACTTGCAGGCCCTCGTTCTCATGGGGGACTTCAACCACCCTGAGGTGGTTGGAGGGACGGCACGGCCAGGTCATAAGCAATCCAGGAAGTTCCTCAATTGTGTGGAAGACAACTTCCTTCTGCAAGTAATAGAGGAGCCGACGAGGAGAGGTGCCATGCTCAACCTTGTGCTCACCAACAGGGAAGGGCTTGTTGGAAACGTGATGCTCCAGGGTAGCCTTGATTGCAGTGGTCATAAGATGGTCAAATTTGAGACCCTCAGGACAGTGAGAAGGGTGTGCAGCAAGCTAACTGCCATGGACCTCAAGAGAACAGACTATGGCCTCTTCAGGAACCTGCTCAGTAAGATTCTGTGGGATACAGTCCTAGAGGGCAGGGGGGCCCAAGACTGTTGGCTGATATTCAAGGATCACCTGCTACAAGCTCAGGAGCAATACATCCCTACTAAAAGGAAGTACTGCAGGAAGGCCAGGAGACCTCCTTGGATGGATAAGGAGCTGCTGAGGAAAATTCAAAGGAAAAAAGAGACTTATAAAAGGTGGAAGCAAGGACAGGTGGCCTGGGAAGAATATAGGGATGTTGTGCGGGAAGCTAGGGACCAGGTTAGAAAAGCCAAGGCCCACTTAGAATTAAACTTGGCTAGGGATGTTAACAGGAAGGGATTCTATAGGTACATTGCAAATAAAAGACAGGCTAGGGACAACATGGTCACTCTTCAGAAGCTATCAGGAGAACTGGCTACCCTGGATTTGGAGAAAGCTGAGGCTCTTAATGACTTCTTTGCCTGACAACACCACCCAAGTCTTGGAAGGCAGATGCAGGGACAGTGAGAATGAAGACCCCTGGCCCACTGCAGGAGAGGATCTGGTTCGAGACCATCTTAGGAACCTGAACTTACACAAGTCCACGGGGCTTGATGAAATCCATTTGCGGGTCCTGAAGGAGCTGGCAGATGAAGTTGCTAAGCCACTGTCCAACATATTTGAAAAATCATGGCAGTCATGTGAAGTTCCAGATGACTGTAAAAAGGAAAATATAACCCCCATTTTCAAGAAGGGGAAAATGGATGAGCCGGGGAACTACAGACCAGTCAGCCTCACCTC
>JASSUY010048304.1:13133-25453 GCA_032466535.1 Forpus xanthops
GTCACCAACCACCTTGTTGTTTTTCATGTGCCTCAGCATGCCTTC
This sequence comes from Forpus xanthops, assembly GCA_032466535.1. NCBI lineage: Eukaryota > Metazoa > Chordata > Aves > Psittaciformes > Psittacidae > Forpus > Forpus xanthops. Next base: position 13,179 of record JASSUY010048304.1, read on the forward strand.
CAGGACAATCCACTCCAAGATTTTGCCAGGCAAAGAGGTGAGGCTGACTGGTCTGTAGTTCCCCGGCTCTGTGTATTAAAGCCCTTTAGTTAGTTATTTTTAAGTTCACCTTATCTAACATAACCTAACTAAATAATGAGTTTCTGAAGTGCAGAATGAGATCTGGATATGCACTAATGGATTAATAATCCATTAATCCAACAAGTAATGCTCTGAAATGTGTCCAGCTTGATGTTAAATCAAATGTTAAGTGGGCTAAAAGTACTGGGAGCCAAGTTGAAAGCCAATATCATGATGCTTTTCCCCTTTCTCCTAAAGGAGGAGAGAATATAGAAAATGGAAAATTAGAAGCATGAGGAAGGGAGGATGCAGGGAGTTACTCAAGCAGTGACGAAAATGCAACTGAGATTGCATACGTGCAACATGATCAGGATGGAAAAATGGTCGGTTGAGCTGGGAGGATTCCAAAAGGAACCTGTAGTGGAAGAAGTTGGCTTCATCAGGAGACAGAAATCTGATGCTGCAGACAGTTTGAATTTGAGCCTGATCAATCTGATCTGAGTTCTTCAAAATGCAAGTCCCTCCTGCTCAACAGTATACCATCAGTGAAGGGGTATATATTAGCTTAAAATGCCTCCATTTGAGTTGGCCTTCAGACTGAGGGTTTGTCTCAAACAATATCTGAACTCTCAAGTGTGTGAGATTCTGCAAGCCAAGCAAGAGCCAGAAGGATCTTCTGCAATTCAATCTTCAACAGCTGTTGAAGCTTTGAAGTTCCTAGTGTGCAAAGGGAGTCATGGAAAAAAGAGTCAGGGGAAAAGAGATTTTAGAAGCACTGTTACTGACTTGTAGGTGTAGAAGTCCACTGAAGATTGAAGCAAGGGGGAACTTGTAGAGAGGACTTGGAGACACACAGGGGAGCTGCGGAGAAAGGTGAAGTTTCAACACTGCCAAAATTGGCAGTATGTGTTTTGAAGGTGGGAAGGGTGAAAAATAAAATACTAGATTAACATAGCACATCAAGTTGAAATAAACCAGATCTGAAGAGAGGCTGGAGAAAGATCAGACTGAGTCATCAGTGACCACAGCAGGGATGTGGAAGCATTATATCTACAGATGGATCAGAAATACAGAATAAGGTCTCTACAACTTCCAGACACTGAGAATCTGGGTTGGAGCTTCAGCTGCTAGGCTCATCTGGGATTCTGGGAGATACATGTAGAGCTCCCTGGCAATACCACCTAAAATAATAGGAAATCTTATTTAAGAAAATAGTTAAAAAGTTTTGAATTACTTTGTAATAATACTGTAAAAAAAAAAAAAAACAAACCAGTAGAAATTATAAAGAAAAGCTTTGAAACTTCAGTTATAGGTCACAGCCCCCGATGCAAATCTGTCTTAACATCTTCTTTCTTCCCTTGGTACTTATTTAACATGTTCTCCATGTACAATGTTGCCTTTATACAAAGTTTCAACCCTTTTGCAGCAAGTGTTACAGACTTAACATAAAGCTGCTCTTTGAAGGAAGAGTTACTTTCCCTTTTGGCACTTCTAAATATTTCTGTTTCAACTTTGTGCTCTTCTCCCACCAAAATCTGAGTTGCAGAGCCGCTTTTCTTCACTCCCCGGTGGAGGCCTATTTGTATTGGCTTTGATGTGAGCAGGAAGCTGCTTGGTTTAATTTTAACTTTTCAGGGGAAGAGTTTATTCACAAATGAATTACACAGCATGAAACCTTGAAAGCTGCAGTTAGATGCTCATGGAAAAATGAATAACGAGTTTGGTTGGGAAAAAAGTCACAGAACTGATGTTCTCATCTAAAAAGACAACACACTTTCATGAAGAGTGTGGGCAAAATGGAAAAGACAGGCTTTGACAATGAGAAGAAAGGGGCTGCAGGGAGACGCCTGGTGCGCCTGTTAGATGAGTGACAGAAATGCTGCACAGGGAGAAGAGAAGCTCCTGATTTCCAAACAGGGCATCCACCATGCAGTCTGCTGAGCTGGGCACCTTGCTTCTGGGAGGATGAGCAATGCGCAGCAGTGTGATACTGAGCACCTTGTAAACATCACAGTTAATTTTCATCCTTTTAACTCTCTGTGGTGGTTTGCAAATTAACAGTGTGCCTCACATTTTAGAGCAGTAATGAATTGTTATGCTTGAGTCTGGGAATACAAGTAGTGTGTCTTTGATCCTTAGAAAGTCCCAAACCTCACTGAAAATTGCAGGCACCGCAGCTACTTTTATCCATTTTGTTTACGGAAAGCTGAAGTAGTAGATGCCACCATGCCTTTTGCAAGTCAGTGGGGCAGTACTGGGGTGGGTTGTGAGCTGAAGCCTCAGTAATAGGCCGCCTGCCTCAGAGAGCAGATGTGGGAATCAGGCCCTTATTTCGGTGAGGTTGACTGTGTCCGAAGTTAAAAGCCACAAGCAGAGAGGTGTTCTGGGCAAAACAGCACTTTGTGTATGCTCTTTCAGGTTTCTGTTAAATAAATAGATAAGTGCAGGTTGTTTCTTTATCAGTCTTCCCAGTAGAAACAACATGCAAGTTTTGAAAGCTGATGAAGTGCTGGGGCTAAAGAGAACAAACTCTGACAGCCTCAGAGCACCAAAAAAACCCACCAAAATAATCTTAAATGTGAGCTGGATGTTTCCTAAAAATACTTACAGCAACAGCAGATAGTTCTGAAGGTGAGCCTACAGGAGACATAGGAGTGAGGAGATCAAACTTTTCGGGCAGCTACACTATGTCTAGGCAAATCAGGGAGCCCAGCTGCAGTGCTGCCAGTTCAGAAAGACAAGATGGATGGATAAAGCCACCAGCCAGATACCTGTCACTGATCAGAAAATGTCCTAAGAGTTATAGAAGAACAGCAAACCCTGACTGCTTTGGCTCATACTGACAGAGAGAAACTGCAGCAGCAAGGAACTTGCAAAAGGAAATTGAAAGATTGGCAAGGAATTAAAAGCTGTCAAGATTCCATGACAGAGACATAGGTCCTTCCAGTATTCCAAATTATCTTTTACTTCGGATATAGATGCTAGCATTTATAGACAAAAACGTGTATCATAAGAGAGTGGAAGGTTGTTACTATAAAAGTCTAAATTTCCTACAGAAAGAGCATCAGTCAAAACTCTGTAGAATGACTCTTCTACTCCTGGTTTGGGACCAATTAACTAGAATAGACTTAAAAGGTAAGGAGCTGGAGAGGGGTTAGCAAGGATGGCGGCAATTGCTTTATCTTAAAGTAACTAGAAAAGGCAAATATTAGCTGGAGAGGAAAGCGCCGTCTTTCAGCACATAAGTAAAAACCTTCCCTAAAGTTATAATCCCTGTCTCGCTGTCTGCCAGATCTTCTCCATAAAGGCAAACTCAGCAGCTGTTTGAGTACTGCAGGTGTATGAAAGATGTCACCAATTTTATACTGGGTGATTATTTCAAAATCATTCCATAAAGTCACTTTAATTAATCTCATCAATGTTGTAAATGCTGGGATGAGCAGGGGTACCGTTGCCAGATAAAATCCAAGAAGGATGGAGACATTGCCTTTCTGTGCCTACAAAACCCAGCCCAAACACTCCAGGTGGTGGCAGGAGAAGCTTCTGTGTCTGGTCACCACATACAATTTTACTCTCTCTTATAGGGTTTACAGCAACAAGCAATGATGAATTTGTTTTAATTAGAGGCATTTATGAAGAAGAATTGCATTAGACCTGAATCTTACAATGAAAAATCTCCATCAGTTACAAGAAAACATGGAAGGAAGTGCAACTTCTGGAAGCAGCAGTAATGTGTCAGCTTTTTCTGGGAGAGCTGCAAAGATTTGCAAAATACGGCAATACAAACAAGAAGGACAGTATAATTAATTTACTTAATAGACACCACAAAGCTGCCCAAGATAAGCAAGTAAGAGAGCTCAATGTGGTGCAAGGACAGATATTTGGCAGCCTGTGCAGTAAGAGGAGCCTCTCAAATTGTGATGGTTTTTTTTTCGTGAGCTGCTGTGCTTGGAGGAGGTTCTCAGAAGTGACTAAATCAAAGCATTAGGAAATAAGTAGGATAAAAAATGAACTTGATTTGTGACTATAGAATAGTGTTAATAATCTGCTACAGCTACCTACAGAGGGGGAGGCAACGTATGTGCCCAGGCATTGGCCTTCAGAAGAGTGTATGAGCTGTGAGGAGGGGTGGATTTCTGCTGGAGGAGCTGTAGCCATGGACTTAGCAAAACACAAGGCGCTATTTTGTTAGACTGCACAAGGGAAACCTGTGGTGTAGGCACCTTGTAAAAGGACTGCTTACCTCTTGGTCCCATCTGAGATTCTGAAGACTTCACTAAGACATAGGTACGATTCCAGTCACTGGCTGCCCAAGCACATGTGTATGTGTTTTAACCACCACACAGATGTTTAGGTCTGTTAGTGAGACAAGAGCTTAAAACCCTCTGGACTCATGGTCCTCAGCTGATGCTGTCACCTCCATATGCTGTATCGCCTCTGTTTCTACATCCCTGAAAAAAAAATAAAACAGAACCAAATACGCCTACAGCTGCAACGATTTCTCAATGTCACCCTGCCAATAACACATAAAGAGCATCCTCATCCACCACAAACCATGACTGAACATAAATATTTGTCAATGTAGGGCTCTTTTAAAGCTATGTGTTACAGCTTTACCTGTAATTCTCATTAGGCAATGCTGCAGATTTTATCTGCAGTCACGTCTAAACCAGTTGTTTTTCTGGATCATCAGTGATCAGCTGGAGGAGGAGGGAGGAAGGGAGGCAAATAGTCTAACTGAGACAATCATACAGCTAAAGCACATTTCTACCTCTAGAAGTTAGAGAAATTACAGTCCTTTCCCAGCCCATGACCTCTGGATTGGCAGGCATGGACTTCATCCAGTGGAGCAGTTAGCTAGATATTAATGAAGAAATTAATTTTTGTCCTGTGAACCACAATAGGCACAGAATTACACCATTATTTCTTTCTTCAGGTACTTTTCTGGTTCAGTTCCAGTTCAGCTCTGCCTCAGCATCACCCCACCCCAGATAAGCTGAATAAAAATTTCAGCTGAACCAAAATCTCCGCTGGTTCAATGCCTCCCTTTTGTTGTGATCCACATATTGTCTAGGAATCAGAACACAGTTAAGATTGATGAGTATGAAGAGTATTTTCTGACTTCTTATGACTCTCATAGTTGCATGTGTTCCAAACTCTGCATGACTATTGGAGCAAGAATGAGGGATGATTAGAATATATATTCTACATCAGTAGGATACAACATCAGAAAAATACTAAACAATGCCTGCAGGCACTGCTTGCAAACACAGGACATGTATATTACCAATATCGGAAGCCTATATAGACACAAGAGTAGATACTACCATCTTTAGAAGTTTAGAAGCCAAAACTGGATTGAAGCTCTGTGCTTTGATCCTCCCCTTACCAAAATCAGAATTACTTCTGAAATTCCAAGGTATTTCAATTTACAGAAAACAAATTTACTCTTTCAACTACCTTCCTGACATGTCAACAACACGGGAACAAATAATCAAGCTCTTTTCAACTGAAAGAGGCCGAATTGTGTTTGCACAAGGACCATTATACAACTTTGCAGCACTAAACTGTATATAATCTGAATACTGTGTTTCTAAATGAAATCATTTTGAAGTGCTTGTTTTTTATATGCATGTTTGGTGCAATACGACATGAACTGTAATGTTGATTTCCTCTTAACTGTCTCTCAGTTTCCCATATCTATACATATATGTGTATGTACATAGAGAAGTAGTGGAGCAAAAATTCTTGGTATATTAATGAAATGTTTAAGTTGTAACAGCCTATATATTTAAAGTCTACAGCAGAGAATCTCTTTGTGTAATATTTCTGGCACTTAACAGTATTTCCAAACTTAGTAAATAATCACAAAATACTGTGGTGAAAATGTAGTTATTATTCCTAATGCTATTAACATGTTATTTCTTATATAATGGAACAAGGCAGAAAGAATTCAGTTCAACTGGCCTATCTTATAGGTGTCACAAGAAATTCTTTCTTTCTTCCCCATCCTTTCAACCTTAGGGCCTTTCTGCATACAATAATATTTAGCAAAGGCTATGATTTTATACTATCATCTGACTCCTGGGTCTCCTATACTATCAACACAGGAAGTGTCTCGCAAGACTGAGAAAAAAAAAACAACCAGCAGTGCCAGGATATTTTTGGTGTAAATTGTTACAAGGAGCATCACTGTTGCTTTGGGTGGACTGCTGAGTATTTTGGACTTAGGTAAATTACTACCATGAACTTTTTGTGTGCCAATTAAAACAGCACAAAAATATATTCCCTCTGTGCCTTGCAAGGCTTTCGCAGGGGAAAATGCAGCCATCTAACTATAAATAGAAACTTAACTAAAATTAGATAGAACTGGCAGGCTCTCGTCTATGAATGGGAGCACTGTTAACATGCTCATCAGGTACTGGAAGGGCTCCAAATCTGACAAGGCATGCTACGGCGCAAACGGTCTGTGCTTGGAAAAATGAGCAGAAATGGCTGAATGAACAGGGCTGTGGACGTTTTCAAACTGGATAATAATGTCAGAGACTGCCTGAAGATGCTGATTCAATTTAAGGGGAGTACTGCAAGTAGGGATAGTTCTCCATGTTCCTCATTGCATCGCTTTGTTTATGCTAACAGAAAATACTGATAAATCTAATGAATAATGAAATGTGGGAAATCATTTAAGGGAAAATTAATACCAAGATACTCATTGAAGTTAAACTAAGCCAGGCGAGAGTGTAAATTCGAAGTACGTAACGGGTTTTGGATGTTTTTATTCAGAAATGGTTAAGGTTTCTCTACACTCATATGGGGTGGAGTTACTGGACAGTGAATAAAAATATGAATTCACAATACACAAGTTGTTCTGTACTAATCTGCTGCCTTTTCCCCTGCTATAGAAACACAAAAAATGCTGTTTGGCTTACTCCAGTTCAAAATAGACCCTATAGCATAGTGAGTGCAATTATGGTCACAAAATGGTTGAAAAGCTTCAACTGCTCAAATGATATGCACTGACCTTCTTTCCACATGTAGCACCATTGAAATACAGTTATTCTGCACCTGCTATCAATCAGCCCACACTTCCATACATAGCACTTTTTTTCCCCTAAAAAATTAAGTTACCTCATAGAGCAGCACCTGGAGGGCACACTATATTTCCATAACGGAAGTCAGAGCAAAGTAGCTGATGAATTGTGAATTTACACCAAGCTTATTGTACAGTGTCTCTCCCATGTTGATAACCCATTAGTTCTGTTCAGTTTAATTCACTTTGAGCATGAATTAAGTTAAGGTAATTATGGCCAGCTGACTCTCAAATGAATGTCCATAGAGAAATTATATACGCTTGAGTTATACTCACTTTAAATTCACATATGTTTTGGTGTTAATTCACTTTGACATCTAGTGTAGGACAAGCCATTGGGTATCTTGGGCTTGTGCCAAAGCACCTTGAAGATTGGGAAAGAGATTTGGAATTAGTCTCAACAGACAGGAGAAAAACCTGAAGAGAAGAAAATCTCAGAGGCTTCTGGATGAAAAATATTATAGAAGATTTTCTTTTTAATATAAAACATATGAGTGGCTCAAACACTGAGCAACCTGGTTTAGTGGAGGGGGTCCCTGCCCATGGCTGGGGGCCTGGAACTAGATGAGTTTTAAGGTCCCTTCCAACCCAAACTATTCTGGAACTCTATGATTCTGTACTCTATGATAACAGGATGTCTAAACTTAATTATGATAATTTAACTTTTTAATGAAAAACATTAGATTTAAACAATATAGTACTTGGTTATGCCCTTCTCAAATCACTGCTTGTCAGCCATAAGGAAAACACAAATTTATACCCATTATGTCCCAGTTATTCTGGTCACATAAATGGATTAAAATATTTGTTATCACAGCTGTTTTTACAGAAATGATATCTTCACATAGCTCTGTCGACTTTTTTTTAATGTACAAAATTATTTAAGTTGTACCTAATTTCATTTTCATTCTGGTTTCAGGAAGTAAGTGTATGTTATTGTAACTCCAGCTCAACTTTGAAGCTGCTACTGCTCCAGTCCTCCTGCAGATTTGCCACTGTCATGTTAAAAAGACTGTATCAGTGGACTGAAGGCTTCACAAGGCTGTAGTGAAAAGTAAGTTTAACCTCAGCTTGTAGATAATGTTTTTGGCTGAGGAAAAAGTTTGTGTAAGTCAGCACTTTGAAATTTAATCCTAGGGGGGATGAAAACAAGACTGTTGTTTCTCATGGAGGATATTTAATATTTGAATTAACCACTTGATTAGAAAGGTTATGACCTGTGTTTATGGAATAGCTTCTGTATTTTTAGCCCAATAGGAATGAAAGCTTTGATGTACAGAGTGCTGATAGTGAAGTATGTATTTTCATTGGGGAAATGTTATATGTCAGTTGGGGGAAGCAATGAAGTCTGAGGGTCCAAATGTGCTTATTGAATATTATGTGGTCATGGGAGGGAGAAAAACCAAAGCAACAAACTTACCAAAACCTTCCTATATGAAGATATAAAACCTGTTAGAATATTGTTGTATTGCTTTTTGGAAAATCTCTTTTTAGAAGACCAGGCACACACTTCTTAAATATAGTAATAAACACTGAAGATTCAAGAATGAAGTTTCAGAAACAAAAATATCCTGGATTCTGAACTGGGACCTTGATAGAAAAGATAATTTAAACCTAAAAATGAACTAACGAAAGTTAAGGCTCCAAATCACAATTCCAGCTTCCTTTATAACCGCTTTTTCCCCCCTTTCCAAGTCCCTCACTTCCACATCAAGTATGCTCTATAGTTATTTGCGAGATAGCTGCCACTAGAGGTCAGATGTTTATCATTCTCTTTAGAATCATTAATAACCATTAGTGCTGTACAGTTTGAAAATACATAAGGCATTTTGCAGCAATGTTATCTACAAGTAAACATAAATACAAATTAGAATTAACAGCAAAGATGAATTGTGACTATACACCAAGCTTGTGTGCTCTTTAGAAATCAGAAGACTTAAAATTAGAATTTTGTGTAAGAAATTTGTAGCTTTTAGTGTGCTATGTACAAAGATGAACCTTCCCAACATCCAATGAAATGTTCATTGATTTGAGTTATTGCAACAAAAATAATAGAGAAGCTATAGTTTGCACATTAATAATGGTGAAAGCTATTGTTAGATCCAGTATTTGCACTTTTTGAATCTTGTACAGCCTTTGTTTTTACAGTAATTTGTTCCGGCCCCAAGTAGAATATGCTTCTCATTTGGTGATGGATATTTCTGTTTCTTGCATTTAGATTGGGTTCTGGTAGGTGAACAGTGACATGATGTGGACCTAGCAATGCAGACCTCAGTGTCTGTCTTGACTTAAACCAAAGTTGCCAGAGGGATATTAGGTTGAAACAAATCAAGTCATCACAATTTATGTAAAAATTGGCAAATGAATAGTCAAAACCAACACAGATCAGTGTTTGCTGAGTGATATGGTCTTTTACCACTGCAAAAGTGAGTAGCCAGCTGGGCGGGCAGCATGAACATAGGTACAAATCAGCTATTTTACCACAAAATGATGGACACCGGTAAAGTACTATTCAGTATAGGCCTGAAAACAAAGAATATGGAGCTAAAGAAATTAAGGGAGAGGAGGTGACCACCTGATGTTCCCATCACACAAAATGCATGGGAAATAGGCTTTGTTTGTTCTCTGTCACACATACAATGTATGTATGTATAGGAACAGCCCTACTAAAGTAAGTCTTTAATTTTTCCAGCTTGTTCCCAGTCTTTTTTATTAGCTACACAATCAGTAAATACTACCTTGTATAAAAATACAAAAAAATGTAGAAGTTTATTGGGTTTGATTTTTCCCAGTGAACGCAGTGAATATTCATACAGGCTAACACAAGAAGAACAATCATTCCAGGCCCAAATATATCATCTTTTCACAGATCATGAACACTTCATTATTTTTATAAGAGATATATATTATATAATGATCTGCTGAGCAAGGCTCAGAAGTACCTAAGAAAAATCAAGAGATTAATTTGCTAAAATAAGCTGCTATTTAAATCAATTAACTAAACCACTATGAGCCAGTGACACCACTGCAATACTATCTAGCTCTGCAGAACTCCACCTATGCTGTTGCACTCCCAACACTTCGTCTCCATAGGAATATTCATTAAATGATCTTATGGTGATGCCTTCTATAGGCCAATGGCATGTGATAGCCTATGCAACAGGTATTTAGTAAGCAGCCTGACAGTCATTGAATACACCACAAGATGATATCCAAATGATTAATGGTGGTTCTTAAAGGGCCAAAACAGTTCAGGCGAAGGAAAGAAACTCCCCATTTAGCCTTCTCTTTCATGAGACTGTTCTCATGAATAAAAATCACAAAGCTTGGAGAACCAGTCAGATGGATCAGCAGTAGGAAAAAATGGGTTTATTTGGGATGGGGGAGTGTGGGTTTGGGGTTCTTTTTTTTGGTAGTAAAAAAATGTCTTTTTTCTTTGCTCAAAGGACAAATGGATATTCTTATTAGCAGTGGGATGGGAAAAACGCTGTAAGTGGGTTTATATCTGGGCTGTTTCTAGTCTCTCCACCTTGTTTTCAACAGGGCTTGATGCAACATAATCACTGGTACGAAAGTCCACAGTTACTCAATGTCCGTTTACTTCATGCAAATATTTTTGTTATGATAGAACCTTTATTTTAGAGGATGGCACAATTGTCCTGTTACTATTATAAACCAGCTGCTGGTAATACAAAACTATTCACAGAGCACTGTAAAACACTCCTTTATAGTTTTTCTAAAACTAGATTTCAGGTTTATTTTAGTGACTTTGATGACTAAGTTGCTCAGATTCTGTTGCCTGTGCCATAAAGCTTTGTGTGCTTTTGAGGAAGTTCCAGAAGAGGGTCCTGCAACATTCTGTTCCAACCAGGGAGTAATTTCAGCAGAAAATATTTCATTTTTAGGTTTAAATAGTTTCCAGAAGGTTATTCTTTGTTACTGGTAGAGCCAAAATCTTATTATGTATTACTTACTAATATTATGTTACGGGAAGGAAGTCACTTATTTATGTTCTTGTAATGCTGTAAGACAAATGCAAGGAGAAATGTTTGTAAATAAGAGAAAACTGGTTCTTTCCAATCTGCAAGTCAAGTGTGCTTTCCAGCAAATCTGAATATAATTTTGGTAGGTGGGCACTCTTTCATTTCATGTACAACGTGCTTACAGAAAAGTAAGGTAAATAGTTAAATGTTAAAAAGTCATTATAAAATATGACCAGTTAAATCAAACTCCTGCCTTGTCATCATGCCTGAAATCTCTACAATACTTACTGTGCATCAGTTTTAATGTTTGGGGTATTTTAATAGTATTTTTTCCTAGCTTCAGAAGCACCTTGGTATATCCTGAACTGCTAAAGCAAGAAATGCTTATTCTCATGGAAAACTTTTCAATTTATTTCTTTTTAGTACCAACATCTTCTCTACCCTCTACAGATCTGTTTGGGTTTCAATGTGCACAATCTCATGTGGGGTCTGAGGTTGTGTTTTGCCTTGAGGTAAAAGCAAAAGGTGTTTTATTTCCATTCATACAGTCCTTGTAAACCCTGCAATAGCTATGTTCACTTTGGCTGATACTTAGAGGGATGGCTTGAACAGCTCATGAGTACATCCTGGCAGCATTGCGATGAGCTCTGCTGTCTTCTGCAAGACTGAATTCTTAAAAACAATTTTAAGATGATAATTATACGCTGACTATACATTTCTGAGTGTGAGCAGTGCAAGGTTTCTGTGCATGCTGGCAAGTAGCTAACTTTGTTAACACTGAATGATTGCACTTTGCAAATCTAGTAACAAGTTATTATTCCTTTTTTCCTGAAAACCAATACTTTTTAAATCCATTTAATGCTAGAAGGGTTAGTATAAAGCAATGTGTTCTCTTCTTCTGCCTTTTTCTCTGTAAGTTCTGGCACAGCTTTTTAGAGGCATGTCTTAGAATCATGGAATAGAATCATAGAAGAGTTATGGTTGGAAAGGACCTTAAGAACATCTAGTTCCAACATCCCTGCCATTCACAGGGACACCTCCCACTAAACCATGTCCCCAAGGCTGTGTCCAACCCGGCCTTGAATACCGCCAGTGATGGAGCATTCACAACTTCCCTGGGCAACCCATTCCAGTGCCTCACC
>JASSUY010048304.1:25553-75267 GCA_032466535.1 Forpus xanthops
TCCTCTGCACTTGTTCCAACAGTTCCATGTCCTTTTTATGTTGAGGATACCAGAACTGCACACAATACTCCAAGTGATGTCTCACGAGAGCGGAGTAGAGGGGCAGGATCATCTCCCTCATTCTGCTGGTCATGCTCCTTTTGATGCAGCCCAGGATACGGTTAGCTTTCTGGGCTGCAAGAGCACACTGCCAGCTCATGTTCATTTTCTCATTGACCAACACTCCAAAGTCCTTCTCAGGGCTGCTCTGAATCTCATCTCTGCCCAACCTGGACCTGTGCCCAGGATTATTCCGACCCAGGTCTAGGACCTTGCACTTGTCATGGTTAAACTTCATGAGGTTGGCATCAGCCCACCTCACAAATGTGTCAAGGTCCCTCTGGATGGCATTCCTTTCCTCCAACGTATCAATTGAGCCACACAGCTTGGTGACATCAGCAAACTTGCTGAGGGTGCACTCAATCTCACTGTCCATGTCACTGACAAAGATGTTGAACAAGACCAGTCCCAACAGTGATCCCTGAGGGACACCACTCGTTACTGGTCTCCAGCTGGACATTGAGCCATTGAGCACAACTCTTTGTGTCCAGCCATCCACCCAGTTCTTTATCCGCCAAGTGATCCATCTATCAAATTGATGTCTCTCCAACTTAGAGACAAGGATGTCATGTGAGACAGTGTCAAATGCTTTGCACAAGTCCAGGTAGATGACATCAACTGCTCTACCCCTGTCCATCAGTTCTGTATTCCCATCATAGAAGGCCACCAAATTGGTCAGGCAGGATTTCCCTCTAGTGAAGCCAATAGAAGGTGAATATGTACAAGAAATATATGCATCCATATATGTTACCTCTTAGACAGGGATTATAACTTTGTCTTTGTTATGCATGAGAGCTGACCTTCCATCAACTGTGTCATAGGCTGTGGTTTTGCTGTGTTGACCCCTAATGCTTCTTGGTAATGACATAAGAGGAAGACAAGAATGTAATTTTGATGTTTGTTGGAGATTTTTTAAAATAACTTGCTGTGTTTTTTCACTCTTCTACATCAATCAATGAGGAAAGGCAAAAATAATCCCAACATTTTTTTTTAAAGAGCCCCCCCAAAAAAGAGATAAAACCTGCTCACAGGTTATGGGATGGGCAGGTTGCATAGTACTAATAGGGACAAAATGGCAGAAGTGTCGATAGCTGTCCTTCCTGTGAACTCCCTCAAAGTTTTTCATTGTCAACAAAGTACAAATGGAAGGTATCCACTTCTTCCCTCTACAATGTCTCTGCATCTGGTACATCTGAGCAGTCCATTATTTTCCTTTTTTTTATGTACCAGCTTCCAATTCTTGAACCTCAGTCTGAATACCACCCACAAAAATCAACAAAGCATGCCGAGTCCAAGGTGGTGTCAGCAGAACCTAAGTGCCACATCAAGCTTTCCTTATGACCTTTATAGTGACCTTTGTGCTCCCCAGCTCTTCCAGGGTGTCATTTCCTACTGTATCACAAGCTTCTCTGGGAGGATCTGTCCCTTTATTTGCTTTAAAGCACCCTGCTCTCCCTTGACGAATAAAAAATAACAACAGTAGGTTACAGTATGCACGGCATGAAGGACGTGGCTGCCAAGAACCAAGGCTTGATCCTCATGTTCCACAAAAAGAACAGCTCAGTGTATTTAGCACATTGCTCCCAGTGATTAATTCATTGAATAACGGTTTGGGGTTTTTTTTTTTGGTTGGTTTTTTTTGTTTTTTTTTTTTTTTTTTTGCTAAGGCACATAAACACTTTTTTTAAAGGAAGCTTTAATTCTGCAGGAGCAACAAAGCCTTAGAATTAAATTACCTAATTCGCACTAGTCCTAGAATGACGTGAGATCAGGAATGGAAAAACTATGTAACTTAGTAGACTACTGTATCAAACATATTTGCTCACTAATCTTTTTGGTATCCAGGAGCTTATCAGAAACCTTCTGTGAGGTGCTAGTGCTCTAGGTACAGGTTGGAATGGTATCCAGTTTAGCCATCCAAATTCAGAAACCTGCAAAGAGATGTATATTGCAAGAAGCATTCAGTATAGATTTTCATACATTCATATTATCAAACATCTTTTTTTAGTGTAGGCTTTGTCCCTTCACTAAGGAGTAACAACCTGGAAGCTGTTTACTGATCAGCCTTGCTGGACTTGGGCCCATTGGTCACTATTTAACTTATTTACGGAAGGCAAAAGCAGGGTCATAAGATTAGCAGCCAAAGCTAAAACTGATTTCAAAGTACATTCTCTGGTACAATACACATCTTTCAGATTTATGGATATGAGTGGATATCTGAGAAAAGTGTGAAATCAGCCATATCAGAAGACAGCCTGACTTTCATGAACCACAGGGACAAATAAAATGTAATGCATTCCACAAGAAAACACTGTTGCTAAGTCTCAAAGGTAACTGAAATCTGACTAGATCATTTTAACATCTGTAGATATATTTCTAAATAAAGCATCAATAGTGTAAGATATATACCAGCTGTAAAGTTGCTGTTTCTAGAGTGAAAAAAAAAAAAACAACAATGTAAGAGCTGGCTAGAAACAGAAAAAATAATGTAAAAGGGTTAGTTGTTCCAATGGGGCTCTTCTAGGAATCACAGATATTTTCAAAATCAGCACTGTTTTAGTATTTTATTTTTAACTGGAGAATAATTGAGTTTGGATTAAGTACATTTTGACACCAGTACTTCACTCTAATTTTTTTGATATATAGTTCATCCTTATTTACTTAATAGTTCATACTTTATATAGTTTATGGGATTGATTGTGGGATCCTATCTGATTTGAGTCTTTGTCTTCTCTCTAAAAGCACATGAAAGTTGTTAAACTGTTTAACTAGGCAACGAGCACTCTATAAAAGTAAACGAAATGGTAAGATTTTGCCCCAAAGAGTCAAATACTTGGGTAAACAGGAGCAAGAATTCCAGTATAATTATATCGATTGCAGTCAACAAAAAGTTGACTTATCTAAAAAAGTTTGCAAAATAAATAGGTTAACAGGCTTTAAGGACTTATATAAAGATGATGGGAAAGGATAATGGGTGGATGTTAAGAGAGACAGTACCCCAGTGAAGGGGTTTGTAGACAGGGAGGAAGAAAAGAGGAAGAAAACTAATATTGACACTACGGGAAACCAAACGTCCTGGTAGTCATTTCAACAGCTCCTTGATCTACTTCTAAATATTCAAAGTCAGTGGCCTTTATCACCTTCGTCCAAAGTGTGGTTTAACAAACAACTGAACTGATGTAATACCTTGCAGCTGCAAGGGGGAAGATCTCTCTTTCTCCTGCCCTCTTTTGAGGTCCTCTCCTCACCCTTGTGCATGTTCTGGTGTTCAGTCACTCCCATCTGAGTCAACTTAATTCACTAACCTACAGAAAACTATCCAGTCTTCTTGGCAGGTTAGTGAGTCAGATTTTGACTCACTAGGGGGGTTGACAGATACCAAAGCCCAAAGAAGGTAAGTTGTGAGGCCCATGCCTCAAGGATGGGGTAGAAGAAGAGAATGGGATTTTCTGTTTTCAGCAATGCTGAGCAGCTATAACATTACCCCAAAGTACTGCTCTGCTGCCAGAATAGCACAAAAAATATTCTGTAGCCTATGACACCTCCGTTTGAGGATTTCGTCCTGACTCAGTTTCCAGTCCTAAAATTACCCTATGACATTGTCCTTAGCAAAAAAAAAAAAAAAAAAAAAAATACACATTTTCACTTTGTGCTGTAATTAGAGCTTTACTGGGTAAAAAAAAAAAGGCTCGTGTTTATTTTTACTGACACCAAAGTGCTTGTCTTAGAGCACAGTAGTATGTAATAGTTAATCTAACTGTAAAATCTGAAGTGGAGAGACAGCTCTTGTAATTCTACCACCAAGTAATTAGGTGATGTCAGCACACTCACACCCTTGGTTAATCCAGCCTCATTTACCCTATAATAACATAACAGTGCCTTGCCTTCACCCATTTTTCAGTGGCACAGGTAGCTTGCGCTATGTATGTTGCACTAAAGGCCTTCGCATCTCTGTATGATGACAAACCTGCTGACATGCAGGAGAGTGACAGGGCATTTTATCTTTTACGTAGCTTCAAGAGGTAAACTCCAAGAATGTAAACATTTCAAGATGAGACATAGAGGGTAGGTAGACATACAAGATTTTTTTATCTCCAGATTTAATAGAAATAAGTTGAGGGTATACTGAGCTATTGGATACATTTGAAAATCCCAGCCTGGAAATTAAACAAACATTTGGAATGCTGAACCCTAGGATAAACAGCAAACATTTTGTGCTCTTTAGCAAATATTTGCAGAGTTACACATGGATGAATTAGGTAATCAAAGCAACTGGAATCAAGTAACATGACTCAAAATGGATGCAAAACTTTGATAAACCTCTAATTAAACACTCTTGTACAATGCTGTCGGAGAGAGTCCAGAGAAGGTCCACAAAAATGATCAAAGGGCTGGAGCACCTCTCCTGTGAGAAAAGACTGAGAGAACTGAGCTTTCTCAGCCTGGGAAAGAGAAGATTCTGGGGAAACTTTATTGTGGCATTTCAGTTCTTAAAAGGGGCCTATGAGAAATATGGGGAGAGAGTTTTTAGCAGAACCCGTTGCAATAGGACAAGAGGTGATGTTTTTAAACTAAAAGGGGAGGCTCAGGCTGGATTTGAGGAAGAAATTCTTTACAGTGAGGGTGGTAAAATACTGTAGCAGGTTGCCCAGATAGAGAGTGGAAGAGCCATCCCTGGAGACATTTAAGCCCAAGCTGGATGTGATTCTGGGTAGCCTGCTGTAGTTGAAGAGATATCACTACTCATTGCAGGGGAGTTGGACTACATGAGTGTTGAAGGTCCTTTCCAATCCAAACTATTCCATGGTTCTTGTAATTAGCTTCTTCTGCAAAAGCATTGGTGATCCACCTGGTGCATTTGCCTATGCTGTCATTGGCATTTTCCAGAGGCTTGGGAGTATTTGAGGTCTCCAGCTTTGGCTGTCAAAGCAGGGAACTCAGACAACACGTGTATGTGACCCCTGACTGGTTGGCAGCTGACAGGAGACCAACTTTTGAGTATTTGCTGCTTTATGTTCAAACCTTATGAATTTTCTCTATCAGTTTCTATAGCCAAGTGTACTTTGAGCCATAAACAGGAAATAAAAATGAAGAAATCAAGAGAATCATATTAATAAATGCGAAAGTTAAGACTTTTTTTTTTTTTTTAATGGGGAACGCCATTTAAAATTACTCAGTTAAAAGCTAAACATCTGGTGACACTGTTATGCAGAAAAGCAAACTTCAAAGACCTACTGCTTACAGAATTCCTCACTGTTGCCTTTTTTAAACCATGTGTATCCAGATTTTTATTCTGACTTTTGTTGCATTTGGAGCAAGTGAAATTATCTGAGAAAAGAATGTTTCTATGTGTACTTAGTTTTTTAACTAGCAAGACATTAGTTCGGGATGCTTATGAGGAAAAAAAAAGTTTGGAAAACACAACAAATATTACAAATATTACAGGAAAGCTTTGGAAAACATGCCGGATTTGCATCCAGCTGTGTCTGAATAAAGTGGTTTTATATCTTGCAGGTTCAGTATCAGATTATTTCCATGAGGTTTCCAGAATGGAATGGAGCATTTCAGGCACAGTTTCATTGAAGATAGACAGGTCTAGCTACACAAGGATCTGTTCATGTGCAATTTTGTTTACTGCTGCCTGTTTGTTAACCTCCAACTTCAGTGAGTCACAGTATTTTTACTACCATGTTATCCATTCCATAGGCTTAAACATACTCCTCCACTTAATTATTAACGAAGTCCAAAGGTATCCACCCCTCTCCTACACAGATCTTTCAGCTAAACACAGCTCTGAAACCTCTTCTTATTTAAAATTGTTCTTTACGGTTTGGATAAGTATAGTGTTAGTGGTTGGTGTTTTCGTATTGCTGAAATTACATCCTTCTGCAGTTCTCTAAGCTCAGAAACCCTAAGAAAGCCAATTCTATGGCTCTTGCTGCTGCTTACATTCCTCATGTCCAAACAACTGGGACTTGCGCGCTTTCCAGTCCTACAGACATCTTCTGGCTTTGCTCCTCACAATGCAGTTGAAAATCACCTCCTTTTCCAGGATTCCCTGTAGTTACTTTGTAACTAAAAAAAGTCCTTTACTCTCTTTCTTTATCTGATCACCCACTACAGTCATCTTCTCTGTTTCTTTGGTCAGGCTTGACTGTGGTTTGATGCCAGGCTGATTTCAGAGGTAGCGCAGATGGAAGGAATTCAGCCAGCATTCCTTCATCAGAGCACGTGACCTCTCCAGGATGTGGAAAGTGTGCCATGAATTAGATCAGGAAATAATTTTTATTTCCTGCTGCTCCTTTTTATTATTTTCAGTGGAATCTGATCTAGTTCATAGCACACCTCTGCAGAGAGCTGGGTTTGCGAAAATTGAGGAGTGGTGCAGCATTGCATGAGGACAAAAAATGTGGAACTAGGTGTTGGGATGTCTCTGAGGCCACAGGATCAGAGAACAATGGCCTTTCTGCTACTGGCCTGAGATGAGCCTTGACTCAATTTCTAGCAAGTAGTGAGCTTGTTAGTGTGTTAGTATGTCTTATGCCACAGTAAATCTGCATGTGTTTTCGAACCTCATCTCACCTCACTTCCATCTTCTATGTTATTTAATGTCTTGTTTGAAAATTATTTTATCAAACACTTCAAACAAGTTTAGAAGTACAGTCTTGTTTTAAACAAATCTATTTAGGACTTAGCTGTGAGCAGTTCCTATACACACAGTAAAGCTGGCCAGGGTAAAGAATATTGAGAAATTCTTGAATGAGAACATGGATAGTCAAAGTGGGAGGGAAAAACTGGTACCTGAAAAGCGTCACTGCAACTATACGTGTGTTACTTTTGCTTAAACATCTGACTTGTAAATATGCAATGATTGAGCAAAGAGTCCAGAAATGAAATCTATGATTGATTTCAATGCAAGGCAGTTCTAGCTCAGTTGTGAGTGCTGAAAAAGACTGGGTGTAGCACAGTGTTAGTCATGGCCTGGAAACAGGGTAGGAAAACAATTTAAGGTGAATAGTTACTCAGCTAATTGCTTTAAGTCTTAGATTTACACGCCCTAGAACACAAACTCAAAATTTTTACTTGACAGTAGAAAACATATACTTGTCCTTTCTCCAGAGCAGGGGGAAACCTTGGGGCTTTCTAAACATGCATTTGCAGTAGAATAAGCAACAGGAAAACGAATTGCTTGCATTAAGGACCTTGGAGGGCAGCAAAACTGTAATTAGATGAGCTGTAGAAAATGCACTGGAGCGGATACAAAGTACCAGTGCCACCTGGCGCGTATGTTACCTGCTCGCCACGTGCTACCACTCTGAAAGCATCATGCAACCTCTACTTTCCCTTTAATTGCCTTGGTTAAAAAGAAAACAAACTAAAAAAGAAACCTAAACAGCTTAGCTTTAAACTCACCTTCAAAAGCCACAGGACTTTGCACCTGAACAAATACACATGCACGTGATTCACACTGACTCTCCTTAGGTGCTCTGGCAAAAACACAACTCTTAAAAATCACTGCATCTGCTTGCTAAATAAATATGCTTATGCCTTTGGTGCATGAAGAACTTAGTCTTTAGTGTACATGCTCAGTATAGAGGCAAACATAAGTTCCAACTTCAGCTTTAATTTCTGCACTTGGACTGAATTATTTACAAAGAGATGAGAACATGGCAAGCTGACATTTGCATGGTAATTCCTTCTGGAAATCTGCATAAAACATGAGATGAGGTGCAGAAACTACTGATGCTTAGATTAAGGCTACAACTAAAGCCAGACAAGAATAAATAAGTATCAACTGAAGTATGCTGGGAGAATTTATAAGTTACAGTGTAAGCCAGTCTAGGCATGCAAGAGAATACATATGTACTGCAGAGGTATATAGGATGGCACATTTAAAAGAAAACCAAGCAGAAGTTGTTAATAATTGTATTAAGAAACACGATCCACCATACATTCTTTCTTGCTTCTGTGTTCCGATATGTAGCGCTATCATACAGGCTTTTCGGGGAAAGTGTATATTTTCTGCATGACTGTTAAATAATAGTAGAGAGAGCACAGGTTGTTACAGGAAAGAAGGGTTGGGAATTGGAAGCAGAGGTCAGAAAGGGGTACAGGACTGTAAAGAGACTTGAGTGGGACAGTAAAAGATAGCTTTAACTGGAGAGGAGGAAGAATGAAGGCCAAAAGAGATGTTGCAATAGTCAGCTAATAAGATATGAATCACAGTTACGGTGGTGATGGCAGGGAGAGAATTTAAAGATGTCATCCAAGAACAGAATCTCAATGAGTCAGATCAAACACTGAATGTGAAACTGAGACTGGAGAAAAAAAGCAACAAAAGCTTCATTGAGTCAACAGAGCAAAAGCAGAAGTGAGAACATGGATAAGAAAAATCTCTTTATTTGAAATAGGAAACATTCAATTAGTATTCAGTTCAAAGGACTGGAAAAACAGGGATGAATAAATTAAAATTCATTAAGCAATTAAATTAAGAATTAATTAAACTAAGATTACACCTATTTCCAAGAATAATAGGAAAAAACCTGTCATATAGGAGGTTACTGTTATCCCTTCAGCCCCACATCATGTGCATCAAAGGAAGGCAGGAGCAAAAAACCCAGTAGCAGAGTAATAACTCTCCCTAGTTCAAGATATGGAGGAGTGATTTGTTTTCTAAAACAGTGTAATTCTATTATACTTAGTCTGACTTAGTCTCATAATTTTATTATACTAAGTCTGGGATTTTAGCAGTTCTTAGAGACAAAAAGAAAAAAAGAAAGACACCAAACCCAAACCATAAATAAATCTGCTAAATCTTGCCGAATCTGGTAATTCACCATCCCTTACAAAAAAGAAATTTATAGCAAAGGAATCTTCCAATGGAGGAAGAAATGATTCTGCTGAGAAGGTAGGGAGATTTTGGAAAGAAAAGCACAGTTGAGTTTTAAAAGTAATTACTTATTCCCATAAACTGTTTTCAAGCTGGTATCCTTCTCTGCGGTTCCTCCACATCCTGCAGAAGGCTCAAGTTATGGGCTCTGCTTTAGAAAAAAGCTTTGGGCTTTACTGTTTTCCTGCTCTCTTCCCATTCACCTTTACTTTGTATGCCGCATGATTGGAAAACATAATGCTTACTGCTAACAGTTCCTCTTTAAAGAACTTTATTATTAAAATGGAGATGTGAAACAGACTGACCATAATAATGGCAGAGGGAGAAAGAACTGTCATGTTAAAAAAGAAAATGTTACTAATTCTCAACATTGCTGCCAATCATACAGCTGCCCATAGCGATGATGACAGCACCACCATAAAAAGCATTGTTTATTAGAGAAAGTCTAAATGTTTTGGGTTAAGAAGGGTTAATTGATAAGTTTAAAGCACCATCATTTTGCATGCAGCTGTGCTTAGTCTTTTTTGACGTAGGAGACGTACATCTAGAATGTTTGTTCTTGACACTCTGACAAATGATGAATGAGTTCACTAGTAAGTAAAAAGTAATAAGCAAAGTAACTTTCACATATGGATAGAAATTATCTGAACGGCAATCCATAGCTTACATTGGCGGGATAGCATGGTAAACAAGTCTGATGAAAATTAAATATAAGTAAAAACTTTAATAGCTTATTTTGTTGGGAAATAAAAAGTCAGCTTAGATTTAAATGTGTGTGTATATATATATATATATATATAATGTCTAAATAGTTTTGTGGAACATTAGACTCGTGTAAACCCATAATGTGCATCCTGGTTCCATCCAGAGCCTGTCATATTAAAATGAGACAGATGAGCATCATATGATTTAGCTTAAAACATTTTCATTTATTACCTTCAGTCTTAGAGCTTTGTTCTAATCAAGGAGAGACATGTATCTAAAAACAACCAAGCCTCAAACCAACCTGCCCTGACACCAACAACAAAGTAAAGCAGCACAGACATTTCCATAACAAGGCTGATGTGCTGGGACAGAGCTTCATAATGAAAGGTCAGGAGGGATAAACCTCACAGGTCTCCGTTTCACCAGTTTTCTTGATTGTTTTTATTTTAAGGGGGTTGATTTGATGAGCTCTTTTAGCAATAATTTGCATACTGTGTATGCATGTAACCCACGTATTAACACACATAATGAGATCTAATCATCTCCTTTTCATTATCACATGGGACTTTTGGCTTCAACTTACTTTGACCAGGCACAAATGAACAGGATTCAGCATGCACAAAATTGTGCGCGAAGAAGTCCTCAATTACTCTCAAATAGTTTTCTACCTCTATTTATAAAACTTGTCTTGTGATGATCCAGACACTTCTGTCCTTTTAATAAACATAGTTCAATAACTTAAAATAATTTCCATTTAGTGCATATTAGTTCAGTAAAACTTCAGCAGTCACACAAAGAGAAACAGAACTGTTTCAGCTTACAAAATGCTGGCTACAATGCTTAGTCTCTGCAGTTCCCAATGGGAAAGCTCTATTTTGCTTATTATATTGACTTTGTCAAGAAAGTCTTTCATGATGACCCAAAAAAGGAGGCATGTTGTCTGTTAAGATCTCTATCATCAGATGAGCAAGAGAAACCACAGCAAATATTTGAGCATAGGGGTCAGCCCACTTCCTGCATTTTACCCATGGTTGAAGAGGTGGCAAAGGCACTGCCAGCTTTTGCTGGTACAGTTCATTTCCCAGATTTTTGAATGAGCCTGTGCTGACTTGGATCTGCTCTGCTTCCACAGAATTGTTTTGAGAGACTCCATATCTGGCCTCTATATAAATGGAAAAGGGTTCTTGTTTTGCAAATGAAAACATTTTGCTATGGAAATGCGGTGCATGACCATGGAGACCTCTGACAAAGCCAGCTGGCTACTGGAAAGATGGAAAATCAATGACTGCACAAGCCTGGCTCCTTGTTTCTTAACTGTTGAGCTGTTAGGCAATAATAATATGGTTATTGCATATGGAAGGAATGTAACACCAGTTACAGCTTATTCTAGCTAAAAGCCTAGTAAATAATCTAATTTCTGATTTCTAAAAGCTTGCACATTTAAATAGCTAATGGAGTTTATAATATTTAGTATGTTATTAAGATTTGAACTGTGATAGAAATTTACACAATTCAGTCAGTAATCTCTATTTAAAAAGCACTTTTTCTACAAAAGGAATCAGTATGGTCTCCTGGGTGAATTTTTTAAATGCGGAATATATTCTGCTCCTTCACTGCAGATGCATTCTGTGACACCAGTCATTTTTATGGGCAAACATGTACACAACTTCTTTACAAGAAAACACTTCCAAAACAGGGATTAAAGCAGAGGTCTTCCCCATGTCTCAGATAACATGGTCCTCTACTGACCATAGTGTAGATGGAGATTGCTATGAGTTTGGTTATCAGGGAGTGTGGGATGGGACCCCACAGCTCATAAGCAGGAAACAGCCCACAAATCATTTTAAATTCCAATAACCATTTTGGTATTTCACTGCTTTTGGGACAGCGTTGGTGTCTGAGCCAGGACAAGATGCATGAAGCATTTGCCATCAGAAAAGCTAGATATACTCAACAGCTGGAATAGTCCAGACTGGCATGCCTCTCACTATCAACAGTGAAGCCTTGATGTGATGAATCTCTCAAAATATGCATATTCTCAAGGTAAAAAAGCTCACAATCACACCAAGATCTTACTTTTGAGCACTGTACTGCAGCGCTTGTACAATGTCACCTCAGGGACCAGCAACATGAGTATGAATGCAAACAGACCTCCTAAATCCAGTCTGAAAGTTCAATATGGAAACTCAAACAGAACCTCACTCTCCATAGCTTCCTTGTCAAAAGAGGAGGGGAAATAGTTTTAAGATATGACTATATACCCAAAGAAAACCAACAGATATTCATATATATATTTGGAGGGGTTGGTGGCAGGAAAGGAAGGAAGGAAGGGAGGAAAGAAGGAGTGAAGGAAGGAGGGAAGGAAAGAGGGAGGGAAGGAGGGAGGGAATAAAACCTCATCTGCTCAGATAACGTCTTTTATGTATATAGTCCCTGATCCTTATCAGCTGAGCTCTGTTACGCACTGTAGAGGAATACGTAGGTGTTAAAATTGGGAGTTAACTTACTAAAACAACTGATACTTGCAGCACTGGGCGTTGGCCTAGCTTGGGATAGACCTTGGAGCAGCAGTAGTGGTTGAGAAGTTGTGCTGTAACCAGAACCACATTGAAATAGTCTGAAAATAGTCTTTAAATAAATGTGAGGGCTTTTGTAGCTTCCGTTTCACATGGTTAACACTGCTTTTTATTGCGTGTTATTGAGGCTGTTTTCTGGTGTTTTTTCAGCCTCTACCGCTGCTGTTGTTCCAGTACTGAGTGTTCTGGTGTCTTGGTTCATGTGCTTAAACCAAATTTATGAGAAAGTTTTGAAATAAAATATGGTACTCACTGCAGCAGTGGCTGAGCCTCCAGGACAGTGCTCTCCTTCCTTCCCTTCTGGGCATGCATTTCTGTTTTTTGAACTGCCACAAACTGTATTTCCATCATGTAAAAAAAAAGAAGCTGCACGTGTGCTTGGTACCTCTGAAATAACTTCCCATTAGAAACAGCTGAACTGAGTCATGTTTTCTCCTCCTGACACCCATCATTTTGACTGCTCAGCTCAGTAATGAAGTGCCAGGGTGTTGTTTTTTTTTTTTTTTCCTCTAAATGGAGTGAGAACATGAAAGGGAAAATGCAGTTATTGGAAAGCTGCTCAGCTGAAAAGGACGAGGGAGTGCTGGTTGACAGCTACTGAACATGAGCCAGCTTGTGCCTAGGCAGCCAAGAAGGCCAATGGTATCCTGGTCTGTATCTTGATAGTGTGGCCAGCAGGGCCAGGGCAGTGGTCATCCCGCTGTACTGGGCACTGGTGAGGCCGCACCTTGAATCCTGTGTTCAATTCTGGGCTCCTGACTACAAGAGAGGCATTGAAGTGCTGGAGGAGGTCCTGAGAACAGCAGCAAAGCTGGTGGAGGGCCTGGAGCGCAAGTCTGATGGTCTGTGAGGAACAGCTGAGGGAACTGAAGAGTTTAATCTGGAGAAGGCTTGAGGGGACCTTATTTCTCTCTTCAACTGCCTGAAATGAGATTGTAGTGAGGTGTGGGTCGGTCTCTTCTCCCATGTAACAAGCGATAGGACAAGGGGTAACGGCCTCAAGCTATACCAGAGGAGGTTTAGACTGGATATTAGGAAATATTGCTTCACTGAGAGGGTGATCAGGCATTGGAACAGGCTGCACAAGGTAGTAGTGGAATCACCATCCCTGGCAGTGTTCACAAACTGTGTAGATGGGGCCTTTAGTGACGTGGTTTGATGGTGCGCTTGGCAGTGCTCGGGTGATAGTTGGACTTGATGTGTGTAAAAGTCTTTTCCAGCCCAACTGAGTTCATAATTCTATTAAATGGAGTAAGAAAATTAAAGTGAAAATGCTATTATGTGATTAAAAAGGAAAAACAGCTAGTGGTATTTTTTGTGATGACACAATCATGAGGGTCATCAAGAGGTGTATAATATAGATTTGAATAGTCAAAAAGCAGGAGCTGGGGGAAACTGACCCTCTTGTAAAACCGCTGCTTCTGGTTGTCTTCCTGACACTTAAGAGCCTCAGGAAGGCGCAGTCCGCTACAAAGCCTTGTTCAGGAGATTGCTGAATTTTATCCAAGATTTCAGGCTTGATTTCAACGTGACCCGCGGTCACTTTACAGACACGATAAAGCTGCTGCCAGCCAGCGGCACTCGAGGAGCCATCGGCTCCTCCACACCTCGTCCCCTCAGGGCCTGGGCACCCCCTTCAGCCCGTCCCGAGGCAGGCAGCCGTGTCCGGGGACGCGAGCGCAGGCTTTGCCCTCCCTTCCTCCCAGAGGGGCTTTATTCGCCCTTGACAGCCAGTCGGACCGCCTCACTCTCACACCCCCACAGCTCCCTCCCCTCCCCTCCCTCCGCCGGCCCCGGGCTCTCCTCACAGGCCCCGGTGACAGGCGCGGAGGGTCCGGGAGCAGCGAGGTGGAGGGCGGCACGGGTGAGGGCGAGGAGCGCGTGCCCCCGCTGCCTCCCCGCCCAGCCAATCGCGAGCGGCCATGGCGGGAGGTGTGTACCATGACCTCACTTCCGGTACCTGTCACCCCGCCGCCGGCAGTCAGTCAGTCAGTCACTCAGCCAGCCAGCCGCCGGACCTCGGTACTCCTGCACAACCCTCGTCACCCCTTTCCCGTTACCGACCCCCGCCCGCCGCGCTGACAGCGCCAGGGCCTGAGGCTGGCTGCGAGGAGGTGCTGGCGCGGTTGGGCAGACGTTGGGCGCGCGTGTACTGTAACGCACGGTATTGCCTTAGCGGTACCCCTTGCCCAGCCGCCCCCTGCGGTGCAGGGACTGCCCGTGCCCCAGCTGGGGCTACGGCGGCCGAGGGGGGCTCGGGGAGGCGGTGGGAGCGCGGCTGGGTGACCTCCCGCTTCGGTAACACGGTGACGGGTTTGGCGGTGACCTCTCCTTTATTCTGCTCCCCCTCCCTTCTTTTAGTTTTGTTTTATCGTGTATTTAGTTAGCTCGCCGCCGCGTTTTGAACGTTCTGTGGAAGATCGGCAGTGGCAAAGGCCGGGAGCAGGAGTTAGTTTGGCCCTGGGAGATGCTTTAGCTGCTGCCGCTGCCGTGCTCGGGCTCCGCGCCAGCTGCCCACCGTGCGGGGACCGCGGTGGGCGGTAGCCCGGGCTCACCGGGGCCAAAGGACGGGCGGGAGCAGGCCCTGGTGCAGGCTGGCGTTTTGTAGGTAAAGAGCGATCTCGGGAACTTGGTGGGGAGACTTAAGGGTACCGAAGGGTGAAGACAGCGTCCTGTCATATAAGGTGCTGTTTTGAAACCGTCATGCCTCTTAACTGCAGGACGTTTGAATTGTCCTTAGCTGGTTTGAAAAAGGAACTTGGGAGGTAGGCAGAATACATGCTTGCAGGTTACCTCTATTGGCTTGTCTTGATCAGGCAAGTTGTGCTTTTGCCAGCTGGTTGGTCAGAGAGGAGTCCTATATCCTTGGAGGGAGGAGTGGGGCTGTGGGAGCCCCCCCTGTATTTGCTTTTGTGGTTTAATGAGGAAAAAAAACTGTTCTTGATTATCCCTACGGGGGCTGTCCACTTGCTTTCTGAAAAGCAAGTGAAAAAAGATAGCATTCAAAAAGTAATGCAAAAGAGTGCTAAAAGTAATTGCCTTGTATTTAAATAAAGATTAGCACAGCCTCACTGACACGAGTAGCTGTTCCTATATTCTCTGATGGAAAAAGCATGAGTGTAGGATTCGTCAGACAGGATTATCCGGAATAATGATGTTTGGCAGTTTGGTAGCATTGGATGTTAGTAGTACTGCACAAATAAAAACATTGCATAAGTTTTGTTGGGAATGAAAGTTTTAATCAAACTGTACTTGTGTTATAGAACACACAGAGATTTCCTTATTGGCATCTAACAGTGGTTACTGGGTTGAAATTTGCGTGGTCTTTGCAGGTCGCATAACTGATAGGCTATAAAAGGTGTTTCCTTTATGAATTCTGAATCACTGACTTAAGACTGAGGCTACCTGGTCTCATGCTGAAACTGACGGCAGTTGTGGTTCATGTGATGTGGTCACAAGTCTACCCAAAGCTAAACCAGTATCATAACCTTTGTTATTTGGCATGAGCTATCAAGCAGCCATTGGCTCTTAGTTACTTTTAGTGGCAACTTTCTTGATTTTAAGTAGTGTGATGTAGTGCTTCAGAACGATGAGAGTATGCGCAGTCCTTATCAGAGGTTTGTAGAGCTGCACAGCCAGCATGCTCCCTTTCCTTTCCCATGTTTGGAAGGAACACTTGGCATAGTCCAAAAAAAAAAAAAGTTCTTATCAATCTGCTGATGCCTTATATTGACTGTCATTCTCTACAATCAGGTGGCATAGGGAGTTTTGGCTACCTATTACAGACCTGTACATCCTGAAAACCTTGTGGTTTTCTTGTTTGCTTTTCAGTAGTTCTTGAATATCTTCATTTTCTGTTCATACCCCTCAATACTGTAGTCTTCTTAAAGGGCATTATGATTTTTAATTCCTTAGAAAGGGTTGCATTTCAGTTGTGATTTTTGTATCCCTATACTTTATGTGTGTTATAAAAATATTAGAGAAGATAATGTCCTACAGGAGAGTAAGATACATGGCCTAGGATGTTCATCCTGTTCTAGAAAATAGCTTATGATGCTCACTGTTCATCTAAAGTGGTCAAAGAGGGCATGTAAATTTTCCTAGTGTTTTTTTTTAAAAGAAGCTTTCACTTCAGTTAGCATTTGTTTTCTCTTTACCTTGCTTTAGCTTACCTGCTGAGATTGGACTTCTGAGTTCCATTTCTCTTGCATATGGCAAATTTTTTGCAAGGGGAAAGAAGAGAACACTATACTTGGCTTGGAAAGTAGTTGAATTCATATTTATTGTAAGTGCAAATGTTTCTTACAGGAGTTTGGACTTTTAACAATCAAATCTGACTGCTTTATCAGAATCTCTCTAAATCTTGTTTGTTTTTAGTGAAGTAGACAGGGGACTCAGTTTAAACAAATCATTATTTTATAGCAATGTATGCTTTTTTATTTAGCAAGTCTCATAAGGTATACAAAAGTAGAATCCTTATGTTTGGGGTGTGAATGGTACTTAAAAGGCCAATTGCAAAAGAGATCTTGTGGGACATGTATGTGTGCACTTTGAAAACTGTAACTACTCTGATGCTTTATCTATGTAAAGACTGACTCTTGTGAGAATAGTCCTTATAATGTAGTGTTTTTAGTTGATTGGTTTTGAAATTTTCTAGTATGAAAAAAAAAAAGATCAGAATGATACTGGGATATGCCAGTCATATACCATAGTTAGCTAGATGTCAGTGTAGTCCTGCTGTAAAACTAATGTGGTGTTAAAAGCCTCAGTCATTTAAAAATAATTTTAGCTCAGGTGAAATGACAGTGGCTTTTTTCTGAAAAAGCATCAATATAAAAAAAAGCATATTGTGTGTTATCAATATAAAATTAGAATAGTGAGCTTTGGGAAATTTTGTTAATTCTTTATTTTATTTTTTTTTTAAAGAATGTCAGCAGCTTCTTAGTAATGAAGAACCACTTGTCATCACCAATGTGCACATGAAATGGAAAAGGAACGGATTGTGGAAAATAACTTTGGTTTCAGCCTTGCGAGATGTTGCATGACGTGGTGAGTACATACATGAACTGGCATTGTTTTTGAAAAACTGAAGGAAAAACATTGGAGGTAGAAGCTCTGTAAAGAGTGATTAATGTGTAGTCAACTGATAAGGAAAGAAATCTGAGCAAGAGCTGCCAACAGATAGTTGGTAAATGGAAAGTAGTAGCACAATTGGAAGAACAGAGTAAATAAAATTTATGTTCTGATATCTATTGCTGTGTTAGACTGCTATGTGAAAGTTATATAAATGTGTTATTTAGCAGAATTCTAAATATTTCAAGAGTACTCAGCATTTCAGAGGGCCAGGACTGTAAAATTAAATGTTGAAGGACTTTTTATGAAGTAGAATGCTGAGTATTCATGGAATGAAAAAGTAATTAACCAGTAAAGTTAGGCTCAAAGTCACAGATATCCTCAAAATGAAACTGAAATCTCTCAATCTTAAAAAGTGTGATATTTGACATGTTTTAAAAACATTAAATTAGTATGAGGAGATTGTTATGTGACGAGATTGCATGTGGAATTGAAGTGTTGCCAAATCTGATTCCACTTCCTCATACCAGTTCTCATAGTTTCTGCTTATGAAACAATATTTATTTATAAGTGCACTGCGTTTGCCTTTTAAGTATCTAGGATGTCTTTTTAAGTGTCTAGGAAATACAATTTCTGTGTCCAGTGGAGGGCTTCTTATGCACAGGTTAATACAAATTACAATTCACTGGTGTGCTAATCCTGGTTGAGGCCTGAGTTGTTACATGACTGGTTTGTGTGATTGTTTGCTGTGTTATAAAATGTTGTAAACATAAGAAGTAGATTTTTATTTTGTTTCACTTTGGAGATTGATAGATGAGAATTATCAAACAGACAGAGTTTGATCTATGGTACTATATTAATCTAAACTTATTATTTTATATTGGAGTTTTCTGATGCCTGTGGAAGCACTAATAGTATGAGACAGTTGCAAGCATTTGGCAGATTACCTCTCCCTTTCTAGAAATGCTGACATACTGTCGTTGTTTTTAAAAAAATTGTCAACCTAGTCACTTAATCTTTCCAAATAGTAAAATTAACTTGTTAAAAAATATGTCTGCCTCGAGGAACTCAGAGTAGTCACTGAAGTTGTAAGGTTCTTTGGCATTGTTTCCAGGCAGCTGAAATACATGTGGAAGCAACTTAGTCCAATGTTTTCATATCTTGTACTTTGTATCTCATCAGTCAATTTTCAGTTTGTTGCTAAGTATATAAAAGGAAACTAGAACTGCTGTTTGGCGTGCAAATTAATTGCTGGTTGAGTAACTTCTTACTCAGATAAGTGTATAATATCCTAGAACTGAGAGGAATTGTTGTGAATAGTCTAGAGTTTGATTTATTTTGCATGGAAAAATGATACCACAGTCTGTCCTACTTTTATTTAGATTTAACAAAAATGGGGTCATTTGAAACTATTCTACAGTCTATGATTACGTATTGGGGCAGGGCTTACTGTCTTGTTTTATGAACCTATGCATCCAGCAAACTTACGCTGAGTAGGTTCTATTATCTGCATATAGGCCTATATTGCCACTGTATTTTTTTGTTACAGAAATAAGAGTGCAAGATGCTTATTTTGTTTTGGCTTAAATAATTATTTACTAGAAACACTTGGTGTAACAATTCACAGAAGAAAACACGGAATTTAAACCAGAATGTGAATATTCAGATGCAAAGAGCAACTTCTATTTTCAAAATCTGTTTGAAAGTGAAGGCTTGAATTCCTCATGGTATATCCTGGCCTCCTGTTAGTGTTACTGCCTCAGCAGGAATGTCATGAAGTACATGGCATTGGAGTCATGGTGCCAGCTTGCATTAAACAAAACAAATCCTTCCTGCATCTTTATTAGATGTGGATGGTAAATGTTTCCCGGAGTAGTAAAGCTGAAAAATACAATATGGAGCCATTTGGGTTAGAGGGGGAGGAAGAGGGAGAAGGTAGGTGTTGCATCAGAAGACTGCTTTGGCAACTCCTGGATTCATTAGCAGGCAGTGCTTAGCAGTACCCTTTGCAATAGGGCTGATGAATATTCCATTACAACGGTTGAGGAATTCAACCACTCTGATGTAAAATAAAATTAATTGCAGCCTGCAGGTTGTAATGAATATTGGTGGATTGTTGGCAATTTTCAGGGGAAGATTACAAGAACTGTTCATTGCTAGCATAAAGATTATGTTTCTAATGGAGGATTCTTGTTGGTTAGGAATTCTAAGAATAATTTTAAAAACTAGCCAGTGCAGGTATGCACAGAATATTGGTCGCTGAAGTTTACTCAGCAGGGTTGGGAATGCTTAAATGTGTTTTTACAAACCCTTTTTCTTACTCTAGATAAATATTCAGTTTGCAGTAAGTATGCTGCATTGCAAGGAAGGTTTGAGTGGGGGTTTCCGTCAGTGTAAGATGTTGAATGGATGCAGTTTCATTGTAAGAGAGAGCTGTAAGCAGGGAAATATTCTGTCTGTGATTGTTCCTGACCAGCTGGTTGTTGGAAATTTTACTCTGTGAGCAGACTTACGTTGTTATCCTGTATATATGGTATAATGTGTTTATTCATCTTGCACACAGTCACCCACAGAGAACAGCACATAAGAAATTAGAATTGCTTTTTTTACAATTGAAATGAACTTGTGTGTGTGTGTGTATGTTTACAAACATACATAAATGTAGTATCTTTCTTCTTACCCACCTCAGGACACGAGATTGCTATGTGCACTTAAGAAGGCCAGTCTGATTAGAACCAAGTCAGGTAACAGCTTTAGTATACCTGTAACTAAGAGACAAGCAGCATGGGATACTGGTTTTGAAGAATGCAGCAGCTGTACATTTTTGTGTGCTGCGCTTCCACAGAGATGTAATTATACATAAACAGGCCAATATTTTCAAACAGCTATCAAATATTCAACTTGCATATATGTTTTGGGCACCTGATTTTTCTGCTTACTGAGCTGCCGTAATTCTAACCAAATTTACATGGAGCTGCATTTTCTAAGGATTGTAAATCCGATGGAAATGTAGTAGTGATTATCCTTTGAGAATGTAGAATTGTTCAGTTTCCAGCTATCATTCTTTTTTCTTTTTTTTTTCTCATCTGTATGGCATACATGTGTATTTGTGTATATGAATGAACACATAAATAGAAAAAAAAAAAAAAAGATACCCCCGTCTGTGTTGTTCCTGACAGCCCTGCAGATCTGAGGCCTACAGCCAGAGGTGTGGTTATATAGCATGGCCTGATCTGATCTACCAACTGTTGTTAAAAGATCAGCCAGATTCCTTTATGTTTCTTTCCTTTGCTACCATTCATGTGTTTCTAGCCTTCCTCTTTGCTGCCCCTTAGTGAGTCTGTTCAGCTATTTCTAACTATTAGTAGTTTTTTATCTCTATTACACTTCTACCAGCTAAATGAGCTGAATTGCTTCACTAAGGCTTCATCTACATTAGGGAATAAAATATGCCAGGGGCTGTTCTCTGGACCTAGAACAAAGTAACAAGATTGCATGCACCTAACAGTCTTCATCCTGAAAAGGAGTATGGTCGCATCCAAATACCAGTGGAGAGCAGTTTGCTGCTCTTCATTTGCTGTCCCCTTAACCGTGCCTGGGCGTTTGTTTAGGAGAGTGCCAAGCTGCTATGGGCTGAAATGGTGTCAGAGGGGATGCCAACAGCATGGCTTGAGCCTATGCTCTGGCCCTGTTTTATTTACTGTTACAGATGTGGCCAGAGAGGTCAGGCAAGTGAGAGTGTGAGCACAGGCAGGATGGAGCTGTGTGTCTGGAAATAAAGAAGGGAGAGGGAAGGTGCAGGGCTGACAATGTCAGAGTTATAGAAGGGATATCCTTTTGATGTCAGGGAACTATTACATTACTTATGCTGGCTTGTCTAACTGTAGCTTAACATAACTTTATTTTGCAACCAGCTTTAATTTAGCTCAGTGAAGGGCTTCAAGTGCTGTATCCCTATAACTACTTTATCTCAGTCAGCTGAAATTCCTTGCAAAGTGAATTAATACTGGTGTATGAAAGTACATATATGACTTCTTAAACAGGTTACCTTATCCTGTTTCATTGGACCGTTGTTTTTCTTCCACTTTTCTGCAATTCAGGTGCTTCCTTAGTCAGAGCAAGTGGAAAGAAGTGGCAGGCAGACAGCAGTGGTGATGCTTTTAATATGGGGCTGTTAAACCAGTAAGTAGACGCCCTTCATGGCGTTTGAAGAATGAGTAGAGAGGTTAGATGTCAGGAAAGTAATTGGTTGTATTTTGACATTTTTTAATTGTGCAGGAGTGTGAGGCTTGTGATCTCTATACTGTAGCAAGTGACCTGATTTAGAGATGTGAAGTCATATGTCCCAAGTATATCCTCTGTCTGATGTGTCAGTAGCTTGGAAGTACAAGTACTCGATGTCCATTTGCCAAATAATGTAGGTTCAATGCATTTATACCTGTTGCCAAGACTCCTGTCAGCAAGGCTAATTCAGTGTCAATGTTGCTTTTGTGTGATAAATTTATCACAAAGAAAAACTTCTTAAGGTGAGAATTTCTAAATTACCAGAATAAAGCTGAAGGTCTTTTTCATAACAAAAAAAAAAAAAAAAACCCACTCCAAACCACCAGCAACAAAAGAGAGTTTCGTTTCACTTTCCAGTCTGGGTGCTCTGAGTTGTGGCATGCGATTAAATCAAAGTTAGTTTATTTTTAGAAAGCTTTATTTATTTATTTATCTATTTAAATGTACTAGCTGAGAAGCAAGAGCCTGTAAAAATACTTTGACTGAATGAGTGAAATTGTACTACACCAAAAAATGAGTAAATTTCACAACTCCAGGTGCTGTTTATAGAAGACAT
This sequence comes from Forpus xanthops, assembly GCA_032466535.1. NCBI lineage: Eukaryota > Metazoa > Chordata > Aves > Psittaciformes > Psittacidae > Forpus > Forpus xanthops. Next base: position 47,737 of record JASSUY010048304.1, read on the forward strand.
TAGACTTTGTCTACCAGTAGAGGCGTCTGAAAGCTAGCCCATTGGGATTGCTCAATTAGTTTTCAAAAAAACAGTTGCAAGTGGAAGGGGCTTAAGCCTGTAATATCTTACCTGAGGGTCATTCTCTTCACTAGGATATAAATCCTCTGTTAAGCTGAATTTAGTTTATCGAATATGACTTGTTATTGTGTGCAGGGAAGGAAATGAAGTTTATCAGTGAAATAAAACCACTGCAAATACACAGTAATGGTGTTCTCTACTAAGAAGGCTAATTCAAGCTTCTTGAATATCTTCCAGAAACCGATGTAAATTCCACTGTAGCTTTTCAAATAGTGAATAATCATGGTCTGTTGTGTTTGGTGATGAATCATGCAAGGGGTTGCAGATGGTGAGAAGAGTGCAGCTGTGCAGATACTAGAGGGCAGAGATGGAAGACTAGAAGACCTGAGGGAATGAAGGAGGTGATTTCAGGATGGGTTGACATGGCTTATGAAAGAGAAGGGTAAGATAGCTGAAAGGGTATTGAAGCTGAGTGTGCCAGGCTAAAGCCAGAACTGAACTGAGATTTGGGGATGTGGAGACTGAAAAGGAGGTATACTTGAGGCAGAAAGATTGTTGTTGTTGATCTTTGAAGCAGAAGTTGCAACATCAGATGACAAAGTAACTGGACTTTTGCCCCAAGCCAGACCACAATTAGATGTGGAAGTTTAAGCTGTAAATGAAAAGAGAAAACTGTGAGACTTCACATTCCTATTAAAGGAACGCTGCTCTTAAGTAGGAGAGCTATTGTAGTAACAGATACAGACCCAAAGTTGGGGGGGGGGGGGGTTATTGTGATTATTCTGAGCAGGACCTGTGCAATGAGATCAGGGTGGCAAATCTGGGGTTGGTCAGGTAGAAAGTCGTGCCTGACTAGGTATTTCAAAAAAGGGGAAATGGAAGACTTAGGTTATGATTGAAGGGCAGGTAAGATTCCAGTGAAGCTTTTCTTAAATCAGCATGATAAAAAGTCCAGGTCATCTTTCAACTTTTTACATTAAGTAATTTTAATGTAAGATACCTTTTTTCTCCCCCTTCCCCCTTTTCAGACTAAGAGTGTTGTTCCAAAACAATAGCTCCTTTTTCAGAAAGAATGTTGCCATCAAGATGTCTGTAAGAACTAGTATGTTTGCCCCCAGGTCAGAAATCCTCAGCCAAAGTGAATATTTAACCAATATTTCAAGGACAGACAGTTATCTTTTTCTAAATAAAGCATGTGATTAGAAGAAAAAGTGAGTGACCTTGGAAAACTGTAGAATACTCTGAGTACTGACATAACTTCAGGCACCTGTGGTACTGTTTGTGTGTTCTACAAACTGTAGTAAATATCAAGCAAATACTTAAAGTGAATTGAAAACAAAAAGGGGGGAGAGGGGGGAAGGGAGGTGGGAATAGGGGGGAAGGAAATGTCCAAATCTGCCTTGGAAGAGATTTATGCTCCAAAACTACTGTTCTGAAAACTGTTCTCAAGACTGTTTTCTTATCTCTCTTAGTCAAGTTCCCTAATAACGTCAGGTGTATGCAGTATGTTTTCTGTCCTCTCCCCCCACCAATAATTTTGAACCTGCAGGTCTTGTTGAATTTGACAAAAGAGTAGTGGTGGCAAAGGCATTAAAACTCTTTATTTTTTATGGAAGTTGGTAACTGGGAAGAAGAAAGGAAAACACATTATTAACTCCCCTGAAGAAATGATGCAATATGAATTCAAGAATTATATGTTCTGTTTGGCCTGTCAATTGCCAATCAGCCTAGGAGCAATAGGGAGCCAGTTGCAACATGCAGCTCTGAACCAGCTACCGCGTGTTTGCTGTTTGCATAGTAAGTAGTTCAGGGACATTGTGTGGGGAGGGGGAACTGTAAGTATAGTGAGAAGGGGAAGGAATAGGGGGACGTGACATGATAATGTGGGGTGACACTGCTATGAAAATTTTATGTTCTTGGGAGCAAATCAATAGAAATTAAAGCTTTTTTTTTATTTCTTCTCACCGAAGTTGCTTTTTTCCTGGCATTTTAATATTGGTAATAATAAATACTGATATGAATTCTACCCTTCAAATTTGTTTACTGTCAGAACTTAATGCCCTCAAGCTTTTGTCGTAGATTCATAGAATCATAGAATAGTTAGGGTTGGAAAGGACCTTAAGATCATCTAGTTCCAACCCCCCTGCCATGGGCAGGGACACCTTCTCCTAAACCGTGCCACCCAAGGCTCTGTCCAACCCGGCCTTGAACATTGCCAGCAATGTCATGTTCTTTAAAATCACAAAATTATGTGCAACTTAAAATAATGCTAGTTGGTTTCTGTATAATGTTTAATTATGTGGCTGACAAATGATAATATATGAATATTATATATAATATAATTTGAATTAGGTTGTATTCAGTTGAAGTACTGATGTCATAGGAATATTCCTGTTCAAGCAAGGTTGAAATCCTACAGGGAGAATAAATACGCTCTCAGAACAAAAGATTAATTGGTTATATCTTTTCCTTCATTTTACTATAAATTTAAACTTAAGGCAGGTACTTTTATAACACAGCAAGGATTCTAAATTGTAAAGAGTATGTTACTACCAGTCCTGCCAATAATTATGCCAAGAGATTATTGGTAATATATGGCAGTTGCTATCACACGTAAAATCTGTGGGTATAAACCAAAAGAGATTATTATATCCTAGTTTGTAAGAACACATTCTAAGTTATCCATACATGTACATGAATCCTAAAGATTGTTGAAATATCAGTTTTAGAAAGTGCATTACAGTCTTTAATTGACTGTAAGTTGGTGGCAATTGCTTTTTGTTTCTTTTCGTAAATGTAGTATGTCTAAAATTTCACTGTTGTTTATATAAGTTACTAAACAGCTTTGCTTATAAAAGATATGATGTCTCTCTGGATAGAACAGTCATTAATCTTGATGGGTTTTTGTTTTGCTTTTTATCAAGCTTGTGAGCAAGTAAAGCGTTTGGCTTGTAGAGGTCTATGTAACAGCGCAGCCAGGATGTTTAATGGAAAATGGCCAAAAAATTTTGCCTGGCACTGCCTCTGTATGTATTAGATTATAATTTTAATTGACAATTTTAGTTGCACAGATGTCTTTAATTTGATACCCTCTGAAGTTTATTTTTACCATATGTAGCAAAAATGGACTCTGCAAGAGACTTAGCAAGGGGCTGATGTTTTATTTACTTCAAAAGTTGATTGTATTGGAGATAATCACTTAGTCACTGCACTAAAATGCAATTTCGATTTGTATTTTACCCTCAGTTATCTTTATCCTTCAACAAATGAAGTCTCTGTAGAATATCAGGGTATAGCTAGAAAATTGTTGAGAAGCTGCTTTGCATAATCTGAGATGCCATAATCACGTGTGTAAGGAAACAATTGCAGCATTCCAATTTAGTTTTAAGGATCCGGTTTCCTGTCAGTGGCATGTCAGGACAGATGCGTAGGCTGTTTGTAAGTGCTGTACATGTCAGAGTCAACTTGGAATTCACCACCCAAAGTTACTTTTGCATATTGGTTTTAGGAATAATTTGGTAATGGTTTCGAGCATGCACTAGTGCATGGAGTTCACAAGACACAGTTTTTGTGGTGGTTTTGGCTTGTTCCTTTTAAAAGCCAGGTTTAGCCTCAGCCTGAGCACTGATTTCTGAAGTTGTAGTAGCCCTAACTATATTCCCAACTGTTAATCAATTCAAAATGTTGGCTTATATAATAAGCCTGACAGACATTTCTACAGTATTGCAAAACTTAGGAAAACCAAATTACTTCCAAATAAATAGGTAAGGAGTTTTAGGACGCATAGGGAAACTAAGAGAGCTTTGAGTTCGTTAGCTGGGAAATGAAAATACATCAAATACTCAGTTGATGCATCTGTATGAACATGACCTTGGATCAAATAGCAAATACATAAGTACCATGTTTGTTCGAACATGACCTTGCATTGGTTCGAGTATCAGTCATAAATCAAATCATAGCTTTTAATGTACATATAAAAACCCCAGCCTCTGAAATGACGCATCAAATCTTTGTTTCACGGTAACTGTGGTCTTCACTATTCAGCAAGCACACAGAGCACCAGTGTACTAAATGGTGTATTCTTTTAGCTTTATTGCCTAGCTTTATCATGACAAGATATTGTCATGAAGGATTTAGAATCTGTAAAAGATTGAAGCACAAATTGCTATGGCTGCTGTGATTAACGTGTAAACATTTGAATCTAGCTCAAGTATGGAATGATTTGAGTAAATAGAACAGTGACTTGAAGAGGCACTGACATCAAAATGCATTGGATAAAAACCAAAACCTGGAAATTCTTTGGCGGGAGGAAAAGGGAGAGTGTGTTACAAGCACAAAGGTATACATAAGAGTGAAGTGGAGGTTTTATTAGAAAGTGGCGAACTGTTAAGTAGTACTTGTGGAACTGTATTTAAACTTGAAAGAGCACATGTCAGAGAACACAGAGTACTCTGTAACATAGTGGTTACTAAAATGTTGCCATGGCTTAGTTTCTTGCGGAAAGAAAAAATTACTGTTGTTCTTTTGAATCTCTTGTTAATAAAATATACTTGCTTCAATGATCATGTCTCAAAAATATGGAATATAATTAACTTCAATCTGAATATTGTGCTTTACGTGCATTGATAAATAATGTAATAAATTGAAAAAACTCCCCACATACTGTTGTCTAGGCTGATTTTTCTTTTTTAATGTCATATTAATAATAGAATGTTTATTCTATAGATTAAGCTTGTAATCAATTCTCAACCATGTGTCAGAGCTCATTACTATAAAAGTGGAAACAGAGACAAGATAAATAGAAAAAAGTTACAAATAGCCAGTTTTTCAGGATTTTTAGGCATCTCAGCAATAAAAGTCGAAGCTAGAATAAAGAGTTCAACACAAAGTTCTTGACTTGCGTCTTTTTTGACAGTGCTTGCTTGGTTTAGAGTCAGAAATCATCTAAAAATCAGACTGGCATATAATTTAGTTTAAAATATATTATTTGATACAAAATATATTAATTGCTACAAATTTTAGTAATATCACTTTTGATGCATATGATTCCATTCCATTCATGTGGAAGAAAGCAAGCATAACTTCACACAGATGTAAATCTGAGGTGATAGGCCTGTAAGTCCTGTCTCTGGAGCCTGAAGGCAGAGGTCACAAAACATATATTGTCCTGTTGCTGATGAAGTCAAACTTCCTGTGTTAAAGAGGTTAACAGGCTTAAAGGGAGGCTTCTGATCTCATTGTACTGATAACCTAGAACTGTGGTATTTCTTTGCATCTTAAGGTGAGCTCTGTCTGCTAGAGGTTGACCAGTCTAATGTTTTGGATCATATATGACGAAATATAATTTCTGGTCTAATATAAAGTCAGTCAGTAGTGTATTTAAATGTGAAGTGTTCTCAACTGAGTTCCTATTTACCAAGTTCTTTGGGGGCTTGTTGAGTTTAAAATTTACCATTAGAAGCACATTTAATGCTAGGATGATGTTTTATTCTTTACAAGCATCTTAAGTCTGTCTTTAAGCTAGATTCTATTCTCAGCTTGAGCTTCCAGCATTGGAATTATTATTTTATTTATTGAAATATATTGTTTCAACTCAGAGTAAATGTCTGTATCTTCCATTTACTGGATTTCTATGGGAGTTCTACTGCTGGAAGGAAGGGTGATGAATTAAGTGTAGGATGTATGTTATCTCCCCAACCTATATGACAGTTCCACGGCCCTGTCAAAAGATGCTGCTGCTGCTTAATGTAATAGAGATGCTGTCTGATCTGTAGAGCAGTTTTCAGCTCTCATCAGAGACTTAAGAGTCATGGTTGCATTACTTCAGGCAATGCAAGTGCCTGGTTTACAGGGCCAGCCCATTCATACAATTATTGGAATCTTCAGAGGGGATTAAGCCTGCACATACGCATTTATTTGTTGACCATGCAGCGCATGTATCCCTCTCCCCAGCTGCTTATTTCTGCTCCTTCCATTGAGCCAGCACAAATATTTGTAAAGCTTTGAAGTGAGCTGGATCAGGGGAGAAATCTGATCAGAAAGTACCACACTTCTTAATTTGTAATTGTGGCCTCAGAGATCAGTTGTGGCTCCAAAAAGTCCATTGAGTACTACTCAACCCAAACGTGAGGTGCTTGACATGACATGAGTTACTGCTCTTATTTCTGTTTGCTGAAAACTAATTTCTGCTTTGTAATATTTTTCTCCATTGTTAATTGTGTCTGTTATCTGAAAGTGAGAGGGTATGGTATTTGAGATAGATAGTTTAGTTACTTCCTGAATAGTTTTGTTCTGTCTTGCTATTAGCTATTTCTTAGACAGTAATCTTGGCAAAACAAACAATTTTTAGAACTATTTGGAGTATAATGAACATGTTACATAATTGAAAGAAAACATTGGAGAAAATAGTGATTTTATAATCACAGAGTGGTTTGTCTTGGGAGGGACCTTAAAGCCCATCCAGTTCCAACCTCCCTGCCACAGGCAAGGGCATCTCCCACTAGACCAGGTTGCTCAAAGCCCTGTCCAGCCTGGCCTTGAACACTTCCAGGGATGGGGCAGCCGCAGCTTCTCTGGGCAGCCCATTCCAGTGTCGTGCTCATAATCATAAAGGTCTAGAAAGCAGCTGAACAGTTGTAAAGCAGAAATGTTGCATTTAAAAGTGGAATGAGTGGTCACTAAATCTTGGAAAGAAGCTACAGGGAGATGCCAACAGGGATTGAAGCTGGCTCAGTAGCTGCAAAGTAATCGCATAGTGATGTTAGTGATTATGTCATTGTTCTGTAGTTTTTCGGTCCATGTTTCCACACTTTCCTTGGCTGATTAGTTGCTTTCTTCCTGTCTTTTTCTGTCTGTTTCTGTAGGGTCTGCCCAAATTTTTGTAATTGAGCAGTGTTAAGAAATCATTTCAGTAAGTATTTTGGACTTTTTGGTCTTTTTATGTTGTGATATTGGTGAAAGTGCTATTTTTTTTTTCCTGTGTGTTTGTATATACAGCTATCATAAGCAATTCAAAGTTCTATTTCATGAGGAAATATAGTAGTATTTTTTCTAGTGATTCACATTAACTTTGTATGCCTTGCCTTTAACTGATTTTTTTTTTGTAGTAATATAGACTGAGCTTTTCGATTGTTACTTGAGAGGGACATAAAGGTTAGACAGATGGTCCTAGAGCCTTAAACTTTTATTAATGCAGATCCTGCTTTGCATGTAATATGTAAGGAGTCGTTCATGTTTAGTATGGCAACCCCATCTTTCACAACCCTTGTTTGTTTTCTCTGCAGAATTTGTATCCTGATCTTATGTTTTACTGTTGGTAATACTTTTCTTGCCACATGACAGGTGTTGCTTATGTTAGTATTTCCTTACATATGTTTTTACTTTTTGAGAGTGGTTTGCACCAGGAAACTTGTGGATTTGTAGCACTGAGCTGTAAATTACATTGTATAATTTTATTAATTTCCTTTGATTTATTTCAAAGTAAAAATAACCGAATGCCTGACAAAGCAGTGACATTCTAAGAGCTGAGATTTTTTGTTAAATTTCATGGTTTTTAAGAGTTTGCAATTTGAATATTATTTTTCAAGATCGAGGTATAGGAATTTTTATTTGTTTTAAATGCAAGGATGCTTATAAGTTGCATAGGATATCTTGGAATACAGCTCTGTACTGGGGAGGGGATGCATCTGGCAGTCTTGAAGAGATGACTCATGAAAGTTCTTAATCCCATGCATAGTAAATTCTCTTTGTCTTGACTTCTTAATACTTTGTGATATATAAAATGTTACTAGTATGTAAGGTTACGAAACATGACAACTGAATCAAATGTCACAGGATAGAGGAGGAAACATGCATACTTTCCCAGATAGAAGACTGTACTTTGTATCTTAGGTGCCAGATTTTATTTTCAGTTGTTTTTTATGTGTTGAATCAGAATATTGGAAATATCTTGATCTTGTAGCTTACAAATCCACCTCTTCCTGTTTACCTAAGTTTTCTAAACCTATCTACTGCAGCCACTAGTTTTAAATGTGCTGTGTTCAGCTACAGCATTCTCAAAGTGACCGAGAGGTAATGATTGTTTCAACCTTAACCTTGATATTTGCATGCAAGCCCTTTACACGATCAATTTGTTTATGCAGTAAATCCAGACTTTGTTACTGCTTCTCAGAGACCTTTGCATCTCAGCAACCCTAGTGTGGCAAGTATTGAATGTGGAAGGGCCAGTGGTTCAGTCTCCCATTATCCCTTTCCAAAAATGAAGCAAATAACTGAATGCTGCATGATTTGGTATTTTTCTTTGACAGGCTGACCATGGTTTCTTTAAGACCTGTTTCAAGATTATAGGTAAGTTACTCATTGGGTATTTGCAGTGTAGTGGTGGAAAGGAAGATTTCTGAAAGTAGGCTTACTTCAGAGATAAAAGGCTGTGAGAGAAGGCTGTTTATTCTTAAAATCATAATTACATGAAATTGTGGTTTTATTTCTCCATGTCATGCTCTCTTGTTTTCAGTTTACTTTGTGGGCGTTTGTATGTGGGTATAGGAAAGGGGTATGAAGAGTAAAATATCATACAGAGAATGGAGAAAATCCTCTGTGAATGTCTGGTACAGGAGTTTTGTAGAGTCTGAAGAGTTAGAAGTTATACAGATGCTTTAGTGGAATTGTCATGCTGCAGCTCCCACATCTGCTGTTGTAACATGTACAGCTTTTTTTGCAAAGCAAAATACTCCCTGGGAATATTACTTAAATGAATTTCATACTCATTAGCCATTTCAGTTTAGAAGTTTTATTTTCATACAAGCAAGGATCAATGCATATTAAGTGAAACCTGCCAATGAAAGCATACGCATGTATAAACACGCACAGAATACAGAGAAGGCAGAATGTAAATGGTTTACTGTATGAACTCTAGACATTTCACCTAAAGGTTTTCTGTGCTTATGGAAAAAAGTAAGTATAAACTTTTCAGTAAAGAAAAGATCAGTATAATTTGACAGTTTCCAGAAATGGAGAGTCTCAGAAATGGCTGTGCTTCCTAAAGTAGCTAGTTAATCTTTGACCAGAGCCATAATGATTAAGCAGCTGTAATTTACTAGTAGTGTTTGAAAGTACAAAAGGGTAATTTAATAGTTAAAACAATAAGCGCTCCACTTATGCTTCAGTAGCTGTTAGGTTGTTCTTACATCAATTCAGCTATGATGACTGCTGAATTTTAAATATTTACTGTAAATGTTGAAAAGTATGGTGCAACTTGGACAATACCAGGCATGCTGCTGGAAGAGCTGTTACCATGTTGTGTTCAGCTATCAAGCCTTTCCTTTGCTTTCATGTCAAATAATGTCCATGTTGTTTCAAGGATAACAAGAATACTAAATCAGTATTCACTTAATCTTTTAAAAGTGCTCTTGCTAGATGACGAAGTGATACTTGGAGAGATGTACGTCATTCATTAGGGTACTTGAAGCAATTTGAGTACAAGGAGAGTAGTGTGTCCTGGAACCTCCCCAGCTACCCTGAGGCATACTACTCATGGAATCAAAGAATGGTTTGGGTTAGAAAGGACCTTAAAAGCATCAGGTTCCAATCCCCCTGCATGGGTAGTGACGCCTCACACTAGACCACATTGCTCAAGGCTCTGTCCAGCTTTGAGCACTGACGGGGATGGAGCATTTACCACTTCTTTGGGCAACCTGTTCCAGTGCCTCACCACCCTCACAGAAAAGAACATGCTGTATATCTGCTGAGGAATATAATTTTTCTGTGTTGTGAACAACTGTTTACCCTGGGATAAGGTCAAGAAGAGTAATCCGGAGGAGCAGTGCCCATCATGGGCTCTGCCAATGCATTCTTCCTATTTTGCTTATGGCTCCTTAGGGAGACAAATTTGGTAGTCTGCTTTGGATTTCTGGAGAACAATTATTCTCAGCCATCATTACAAAACCAATGTATGTCAAGGTTTCTTTATTCTTCCCCTTCATCACGAACCAGGTATAGCACAGGGATAGCAATCTAACTTCATTTTCATGAATAAAATACATAAGTGATTTCTCATTTCTCAGCTTGAGTATATTCCAACTATGTCAGGGATATCAGGTGAATAATGTAGTTTGGACTCAGATCTAAGAAACAGCAAACAGCGCATCAGTTCCAGCTGTTACTGGGCTGATTCATGCTGCCTCAACAGAGAAATTTTACAAAGATATTCAATACTTAATACACTACTGGCAGAGAATAACAAATGATGTTAGCCAGAAATGTTTGCAGTTGATTCTTTTTCTTTATTTCTTTGTAAAAGTAATGTTTTGTAAGGCACTCTTCATCTGCTAAATTACTCTGTATGTTGGGGTTTTTTTCCAGAATAAATGACTGATTTTCGTAGGATGAATCCATCACAGATTATCAGAGAAAAGGATTGATTTCTTAATCTAAAATGTTCAGTGTCATATGCATCAAGCCAGTTGGTATTTGAAAATTTAATATCAAGGAAGTTTTGTTTGGGATTTTTTTATTTTAAAATCGGCATTTGCATGTATCCATATAGCCACTTATTGGTAGTTTCAAGCTTCACAATAAACTGCTGTGAACGTGTGTTCTTTGGAAAGGCCAACATTGAGTGGTAACCACAGTAACAGTCAGAGCTTCTCTAAATGCTCATACATATTCATTGCGTGGACAAGACTTGCAGCAGTATGTGTATGCACAAGTGTTAGTTACTCAGTGTAGAAGAGAAATTTCTTTAGCAGAAGCATATCTAGCAGCAGTAGTTAACATTCTGCAGTACGTTAATTCCTTATCTGAGAAGTCAAAAGAATAATTACAATTTGTGATGTTTTCTAAAGGATTTCTGCTGTTCCTCAAAGTTGATGGCAGTGGTGGCTAGCTTCGTAGGAAACTTTGAAAACTTACTTCTCTGTAGGAAATAAAACTAACTCTGGGAATTACTGATATGTTGGATTGCTGAAGATGTTATCTGACCAAAGTAGGTAAAAAAGGTGTTAGTTTTGGCCACTTCTACAAAGATTTAGTATAAGACAGTATTTTGTTCCCTACAGTGTCATAAAACCTGTTGAACAAATCTGAGAGATGAGAACAGAGACAAAATCAACATATCTAAATCTGTTGGATAAGTGAGAAAAGACTTGTCAAATGTGTATTGATATTTGTAATTTTTTTATATCAATTTTGATGGGAGGTGCATAATGCACAGTATGTAATTTTTATCAGCAAAGGAGTAGAAAACAACAATCCACAGATTAATTTTGTCATAACTCTAATTCATATTGAAATATTTTGGGCATGTTTTGTTTTTGTTTTTTTTTTTTTCCTCTGTCCTGTTGACAATTCATGTTGCATAAAGCTTCTGGAGGAACAGAATGCTGTATAGTATTTCACTATTGAATTAGAATTCATGTATTGTGTTCTGTGATTCAAATACTTATGAAAAATTTAAATATTATGGTACCGTAAGTACAGGTTTTTTTAATTATTCTTTCACCAGCATAAAGAAGTTTAAGTGACCGCTCTACTTGATCGCCATGGTGGACACTGAAAACCAGCTCTCTCCCCTTACTCCTTTGGAGGAGGATGATATAGGCAGCCCTTTATCTGGAGAGTTCCTACATGATATGGAGAACATTCAAGACCTCTCTCAGTCTCTAGGTGATGACAGCTCTGGAGCTTTAAGTTTAACAGAGTTCCAGTCACTGGGAAATGGTCCAGGATCTGATGGATCAGTCATAACAGGTAAGAGAGTTTTGGTTTACCATAAAACTTTGTTTTATAAATACATGTAGTATTCCGCAGTGACATAAATTAAAAACCTTTTAATTATAATAATTTTTGTTTATGACTGGGTGACACTGGAAATAGATAAACTGATTTATAGCATAGTCGTAAAATATTTAAGGCTGAAGTTAACTTCTTAGACAAATGCGGTTGAAAAATGACTGTAAAGTCACTGTTTTAAATTAACATTAGTATCAACACCTTTTTCAAAGGAACTTTTAAAAATCACTGTGAAAGAAGTTACTATGTATTGTAGTCATATAGCAAGTCACAGTATTGAACTGTAGGAATTCCTATTTTTTTTAAGTTTCTTCAAATCACATATATTCAAAAAGTGTTGCGAAATGTTTGCCAAAAATCTGACCCCTAAAAGCTCACCTAGAACTCCCATGGATTTTGGTGTAGTGTTGTTCTGAACATGCTGTTTTCTCCCCCTTCCAAAGAGGAACATTATTTAGCTAATGACTTCTACCCTGGTTCAAGTACTGCTCTCAGAGTGCTAATACATTATGTAGTCTTTAGTCAAAAGATCCTAGTGAGAGGCTTTGAGAGATCATAATGGAATTCATTGAAGTCGTATGGGTTACTGCAATAATGTCAATAAGGTATCCCTTTTGAAACTGTGGATTTACAAATCTTTTAGCAGTAGGGCCAGTTTATTATTAACTTTCTAGTTGGTTTACATTATGTTTTGCTTTGGGGTTTCTTCAAATCTATTTACAGGCTGCAGTTGCTATTATACCTTACAAAAACTGCACTAACATATCTGAGGTTCGTCTCTGCTGAAGTGGTCGAAAGGAGTAGTGTGAGTTTTAAAGACAGCAGGAAGAGCTGCCTCTTGGCACTACTGCCCAAAGATATGTTTGTAGAACAATGATTTCAGTCCCTTTTGGTTGTAGAACTTCATATTAGAGAGATACCTTCTACAGGAAAAGTTTATATGGGATCGTAACATTGTCCTTCTGGGACATGAGGCTTTTAAATTAATTGAGTGTATGGGTGTACAAGTTTCTAGTGTCACCTTCTGAGTATTCAGTGTTCATTGCAAAACGTTCTAGTTTTGCTGTAAGAGAAGATAGAAAGTGTAAACTTTCAAGGCTCAAATTCCATAAGGCAAGTAAAAAGAAATTAAAATCACGCTTGAAAAAAAATCTTGGGTTTTAGGCTGTTCTTAATGACTCTGATGCCTGTGGGCTTGGCAGTGCTGGCAGTGCAGACTGAGTTCTATGCCAAGGTTTTTTTCCAACATAATACTTGCTGACCTACATTCATGAGTGTTTCTTAATCTTTCTTTTAAAATAACACACCCATTAATTTGCTGAAGTCATGTGATGCAAGATGCAAGATGGAAGATAGAAGAAATTCTGGCCTCAGAAAATATTTTCCTTGAAGAAGGTGGAAAAATTAATCGAAATAATTAAAGCTGGAATGCGTTAGATCTTTAACAAGTTCATTTAGTAGTAAAATGGATGAAAAGGTGTTTTCGTTGTACAACAGTTCAGAAATGCTTTTCCCATTGTAATCAAAGCATAAAATACCTGAGTGATACTTCTATTACTAGATTATCTTGGAAGCAGACTTTTTTGTTACCTTCATTTAATATCTGTTCAGCCTTTCTATTGATGTGCAGGAGCAGGCTTTCAATTTGAGAAAATCTCTTTAGAAAAAGAAATTGTGTAACTGTTTTTTTAGACCTCAGTTTAGATTAGCATATAAAACTATGAGTACCTCTTCAAAAGTCAAAGGGACCTTAAGTGTATCTTAAGTGTAACTCACCATGAGCTAGGAATATGTTTCTTGTCATACCGTAGCAATAGATCTTATGCTCCATGCTAAAGCACAAGAGATGAAAGATGTAATGTCCAGTTGAGATGTTAATAACCTTTCTGGAAAGTATGATTGAGAGGTTGAATGGATATTATGATACAAACTTGAAGTCATGGGGGGTTCTATTTCCTTGTGGGGTTTTTTTTGATAGGTTGTTTGGTTTGGGTTTTGCTTTGGGTTGGGATGTTTCTTGTTTTGGGTTTGTTGGTTAGGTTTGTTTGTTTTTTTTTTAATATATTTTGTACCTACTGCTCAAGACAAACAGTACGTAGAATTATAGAATCACAGAATGGTTTGGATTGAAGGGGACTTTAAAGCTCATCTACTTCCAACCCTTATGCCACAGGCAGATATATCTTCCAGTAGACTAAGTTGCTCCAAGCCCTGTCCAACCTGGCCTGAACACTACCAAGGATGGGGCAGCCACAGATTCTCTGGGCATGTTGAATACTGCTTTTTGGTTTCAAATTCATGTTATTTATGAAAATGGTATTTGTACATTTTTATGGTTAAGAAAATTTCCTTGCTTTAAATGAAATACTAATTCAGGCAGGGTTTGTTTGTTTTTTTTTTTTGTTACTTATTTTAAGTCATGGGATAAAAAAACCTCTTGTTCACATCAACTTGAGAAATATTTGAAATGTTACAAATAAAAAATGGAATGTAGGAAAATCCAGAATAGCTTGGTTTCCTCTTATTTTGTGTGTTGTGTATTTATTGAATCCTCAAGGACCATTATCAGCCTTCTAGTCCTTGCTGTCAGAGTTACTTCAGCAAGGCTTTTTGTTTGTTGACATTGTTTGTCTCATCAAAATTAGCAAGGCACACCCTATGTTTTGCATCTGTTTGCACTGTTAATATAAATATGAATTATTTTCAAACACTTATGGCCAATTTATAATATCACTTAATGACTATTAACTCATTATTATTTTTTAGCATAAGCTTTTTTTTTCTCCTGTGGTTTTAGTATAGCAATGGTATCTGTTTTGATAGTATAGTATTTATGAAGTGTTCCTTTTTCTTTTAGACACCCTTTCACCAGCATCCAGTCCTTCATCCATTAATTTTGCCACAGCTCCAGGTAGCATAGATGAATCACCCAGTGGAGCATTAAACATTGAATGTAGAATTTGTGGGGATAAAGCCTCAGGCTACCATTACGGAGTACATGCTTGTGAAGGTTGTAAGGTACAGTCATAATTTTCTTTTTAAGAACCTAAATCATGTTGCTTTATTTACAGGGTTATATGAAGATAAACATTTGTTACATAAATGTTTAATTAATGTAATTCTAGCCATTAAAAATATTAAAATAATAAATATATTGGTGATCTTTTCTCTGAAATAAATTGTTCGGATACATACCTGGATACCATAACTCAATACCAGACCTTCATCAAGCAGGGGCAATTCACAATGGTATTTTTAATGCTGATTTTATTCATATAGATAGTTAATCACTAAAACAACTTTAAACACTAAACTGTGACCAAAAATCAAAGCCTACTTGCTCCACTAGTGTTTTATTTGTGTTGGGAGTATGGCTATGAGAAGCATGCCAGTTTGCTAGGTTTCCATTATAACAGTAACAAATGCTGGATTTCTCATCTTCACCACATTTTGCCTGAATCACTTAGTGTTGTACCTCTTTCAGTTCTGGGGCCAGTGCATGTCTGTCTGGCAAATTAATGTTATCATCAGTGCTATCATCGGCTATTTTATCATCGATCATTAGCCAATGAATTAGAAGATTCTTTTTCCTTCCAAAGTTTTAGTTTTCCATTTTTTTCTAAATTATAATGTGAAATTAGATAAGTAATTGTGTATGTGTACATTTTTCTTTCATGCACAATGTCAGAATATGATAAATCCAATATAAATCTTCCAGAATAATGCTACAATACCTATGAGAGATGTGGGACCAGTTTGTGGTCAGTTGTGTCCCACAGTCTAAATGACTTCTTGTTATGCCATGTAATACAAAATGGTGCAGTGTCTCTAAATTTGCTAACCTTATGATTTTATAGTATGAGACTAACCTTACATTGCAGTACCAAGACATCATGGTAAGATGTTGACTTATAGACTCTTCTGTAATGCTTTTTTTTGTGTCATTAGCTTTTTCCCTACACTGTGCTGTGTTGTCATACCCCTCACATTTGCTGGATGAAGAAAAGATGTGTTAAATCTGTGTTTGTGTGTCTTATGCATATGAAAGATGAAGGTTATTTCTGACAGACGATGCTGAGAGAATGTGTGCAAACACAGTATGTCAATGTTTTGCTTAATCCTTAAGGACAAATCTACCCAGGTACTCTGGGCTCTTGGTCCTCTCCCAAGAAAGAGGTCTCCTTCCTTTTGTGTTTTCTGTTCAGTTACATGCCTTCATACTTACCACTTCACTGCATAGATCCTTACCTTCGGAGAGGTTACACTTTGTGTATTGTTTTGCTAGTGACATCGATAAACAGTGAAAGACAAAAAATCACCTGTATGACTGAAGCTTAGTAGTCAACTTTTTTTAACATTGCATATTGTTTTCTCAAACTTTTTATAGGGTTTTTTTAGAAGAACAATTCGTTTAAAACTCATCTATGATAAATGTGATCGCAACTGCAAAATTCAGAAAAAAAATCGTAATAAGTGCCAATACTGTCGTTTTCAAAAGTGCCTTTCAGTTGGAATGTCACATAATGGTAGGTAAGAGTGCCCTTAATAATTTGTTTGGTCCTACCCGGAGTCTGCTTCTGGAAGCAGGCACTTGGATAGTGTTTTTACTTGTACATATGAGTAGAACCAAAGATTTTTACAGTCATGTGGGGGACACCATTTTCCCTAATGATTAGTTAATGTAATTGATATACAGCTGCCAAATGTTCTGTTACAAGCTTTACACTCAATTGTGCAGATGTCTGTTTGTCCATATGAGTCTTCATTTTATTGCTTTCTTCACCCAGAACTTTGGCACCATTACTCCCATTGAAACAAGTTTCAATACTGGAAGAATTCTGATTAAGGGCATTGTAGATGAGTAGGAGAACAACTAGCTCATTGTGGGAGGGAATGATGTAGGATAAAAATCTGTAGGAAACTGGACTTACTATTTTTCAGGTTACAGTGCAACAGCTCTTGGGCAGATGGTTCAGGGAGTGGTGAGGGAGGGCAAAGATCTGTGCTGAATGTGGAACAGAAATCTGATAGGTTGATTGTTAAACGAAATGGTAAAAATTCAGAGTGATTAGATATTCAGTTTAAAAATTATGTTATTGTGTTAATGATTTAAGATAAGGCTGGTAAGCCTGTGGTTTACAGGCCAATTTCAACCCACAAGGCAGTTCTAAGTGCAGTAGGTAGCTTGCTAAGCAACTTTGGTAAAGAGGGAGAGGCCCAGCCATGAGAAAGCACATTTTGTTCAGGCAGATGACAAAAGTTTGCTTTTCCTACCTAGGTCTGATAGTGTGAAGGCTGACCCTGAGAGCAGGTGCAATTTAGGAATGGGTGAAAAGTAGTTGAAAATTCTGAGCTGTGAGTTAGGAGCCTTCCTTAGGAAAATAGGCAGTCAAGATAGATAGCTGGGTGGGAATGTGGTTGGGGAAGCTGCCTGTGACGTGATCGTCTACAGTCCTAGAATGACATTGGAAGAGTTGACGTTCTGGTTCTGGGGAAGTCTGACTTCCTTGTGGTGAGCCTTGACTGAGATTAAGTTCCACTGGGAGAGAGCTAATAGTCTCTACAAGACTGGTGATAACTTTCCTGAAGCAGCAGGCTTGGGGAGAATGAGCCAGCCAACAAAGTAACAGCCCAGGGGCAGGAGTTTAACAAGGAGCAGTGCTGGTTCACAGGAATTAACATTCAGTTGAAGCTCTAAGTTTCAGTTTAGAGCAGATATTCTTCCACTATTCCAATAGACCCATGGCCAGACTCCAAACAGGCCTTCCATGTTGGACTTCCATTGAAATCCAAAACTGTATTTCAGATCATGCCTAGGGTCACCTCCTTATGTCATGAGATAACTCCTCAAGTCAGGAGAAAGTTGCTTGGGCATGTTGAAGGGCTAATTCTGCCTATGCTCTGAATTGCTCAGTCTAAAGCAGTGAGGTTTCGTCCTCTCACTGGTGAGATGCTGAAATATGGTAAAAGTAACCATCTATATTAGCCATTCTAAAACCTTGCACATCATCAGAAGATAAGGCCCCTTTTAATATAGAGCTGGTTTAGTTTTTGACTGAAACTAAAGAAGGATGTTGACATGCCTGTTTTATTGTTAAATGGCAAGACCACTTGCCCAAGAACTGGAAGATCTCCATCCCAGTGGTGTTGCTAACTTATGTCTCCTTCTCAAAAGAATGTCCCGATGACTAGATTGGATACTCAAACTCTATTCTCATCCCCTCCAGTTGTGAAGGACTTAATTTATTGAAGAAAAAGAAGCATAAAATGCTGAGGCTAGGAAGAAGTTTTGTTGACAATAGCCTTTAAGCATAAATCATGGTCTCTGGTCTGTTTTGTTCTCACTAGACAGTACAGATATGTTGAACTTGAAAATGGAGTGCATAAAGAACTGAATGCCCCAGCAGGTTCAGGATCAGCAGTGGGATTTGGGCCCAACCCTGTTGCAGTGTTCCCTATGGAGTAACCTTCCAGGCAGCTCTCCAGCTGGCATGTGCGCTCTCTGCCAAACTCCTTGCAGGAGTTTACTCAGTTTTTAGAATTCCCAAGGCATACTTTGAGTTTCTTATTGGGAGCTGTAGAACACAGTAAGGAGAGAAAAAAAAAATTACAGCTACTTAGGTAATGTAGAAGGAAAAAAGCATGTGTTCTAGCTCATTGTAGATATCAGGTTGTGTTTTGAAACATCTGATTACCTTCAGATTTTGTCTAAATACTTAATCACTGTGTTAGAAAGAATGCGATTTTTTTTCACTTGTGAATTTCTCATAACAAAGATGCTGCCTCTATCTCAGTTTTTCTAGTCACAAAGTCTTACTGCTCTAACCAGCAATGTTGAAAGGTACAGGTGTCTGTAACTAACATTTGTTTTATAACTGTCTTCCCATCAGCAATACGTTTTGGACGAATGCCAAGGTCTGAGAAGGCCAAGTTGAAGGCAGAAATTCTAACAGGTGAAAATTATGTAGAAGATTCAGAAATGGCAGATCTTAAGTCACTTGCCAAAAGAATTCATGATGCTTACCTGAAAAACTTCAATATGAACAAGGTTAAAGCCAGAATCATCCTTGCAGGGAAAACTAGTAACAATCCAGTAAGTACTTCTGCAGTAACTTTAAAGTAAAGCAGTCAGGTATATAAGACAATTATAATTATTTGTTGAACTCTAAATCAGATCTACTAGAAAAGAAGTATCATGTTAATATAGACAATAAATATGCAAAAAAAAAAAAATACCTATAATAAATATTGTTGCTTTTGGCCAGTATCAGAATAATAGGAAACTTACGGAAAATCAGGTGATTAACTTGTAAATGGAAGCTTAAAATCTTAAATTATAGTAGACACACAAGGGAAAGATAATTAGTTCTTAATTAGAAGAAAAAAAAAGGCATCTAAATGTGAATACCTCTTGGTATGGGGGGGAATGGTTCAAAAATAATTTCCTATTTGACAGCGGAAAAATAAATATGTTTTTTTCTGCCACAAATGCCAGGATAAATACTGTTATCTTTTAAGGTGTACAGGAGCTCTGCATGACTTTTGTTTTAATTGCAACAATATTAATGGCAGGAGGGAAAAGAAAACTTGAGTTTCTAATTCTTTATTTACAGTTGTGGCCACTTCCTCACCCCACCTTCCTTGTCTTTATTGTATATGGTTCCCTTGAAAGGGAGAAGTGAGCAAGGTTGTGAAGACACATGGTGTAGAGGTTATTTTTCTCTCAGGGTAATTTAGCCAAGGTCTACCTGATGCTATCACTCACTTTTTGTTGTGTAGCACATGAGATTGTATAACCCTTGTAAGGACTGACTTCTTTCACTTTATGCATGTTTTTAAATTCTGTTGGGATTTATGTTAATTATATGTAGAAGATCAGTCTTATTTTACCAACAATTTGAATTTCAGGAAAAATTTGCAGGGAAGAGGCTTTACATATGCCATAATAAAAAAACCATGTAAGTATGGGGATGAGTGTTATAAAAATTGTAAGCAAGCTGTCTTCAGAATTATGGAACTTGGCATATTATAGTGTAGTCTAGGCCAAGAATACAGGCTTCTACATTAAAAGAGAGACATACGAGTAATCCCAGTCTTTTTCATTGGATTAAAGAGATGTATAAAATTAAGCACAGGCTTAAACTTTTTGGGGTACAAGCTGACATAAGCCTACAGTAAATACCATGCTTTAACACCTTACCAAGTAGGTATCTGCATAAAGTTCATTTCATGCTTGTTGCCGCATGTCAGAATCACAAGTTAAAATATGTATCATACATATAGGGATCCCAGATCACTTCATCCTAATTGTTGAGTTTCTATTTATGCAATCTAGGCTTTTTGATTACAGTCATCTGATTGACTAGCTAATAGTGGCTGGCATGTGTCTTGGTAAATTTACAAGCAAAAATTAAAGAGGAATAAGGCCTAGTATGTTATCAACAGGCTGGTTTCTCATTCTTCAATATGCAGGGGAGAGAAGAGTTTTTTTAAGCTATTTCATCATCTCTCGGGGAAACAAACATTTTAATTTTCTTGTAACTTTCTAACATAAAATTAATAAAAAAAAAGTTGGGATTTGTTGTTAGCAATCCGCCTGCTTCGGAACAGTGCATTAACAGCTGATTTACTGAATTCTAATTCCTATCACCACTATAATTCATTTGAGAATTAACTAGTCTTTTTAACAATGGCAAGGTATCATTTTTAAATTTAGCTTCTAAGTTGTTGGCCATGCATATTTTCTGCATAGTGAAATGACGATAAATCCCAAAAAAGATTTACAAGATAGTCTGCATCTTTCAAAGGGTTTAGAAATGTGTTTATTGCTTTGCAACTTTCCATTCATATCCAGATGTGCACAGAAATTTCTTTGCTGTGTGACACTAAGTATAGAAGTGAGCTGGAACATGTAGCTGTCATAAGCATTTGAAAGTGGACAGTCGTGGGAAATTATCATGCATGACAGTTTTCTAGGTGAAATAAGTGAATTCTGTGAGTTTCTAACAGAACGCCAAGTGTTCCTCACGGTATTTAATCTGAGATGATCAAAACAGCACAGAGAAGGTGCTTTGTGTAGCATGTATGGAACTAGATATATTTTCAATTGCCATGACTTTGGTAGGCCAGGGAGCATTGGGTTTTGGTGTTTTCCTTTAGTGGATTGCCCTCTTCTGACATGTATCAAAACGATTTTGAATTCTAATTGTTCTTAAGTCTGAATACTTTTTCTTATGTAATGTTTTAAGAGACTGGCTCATCAGTTTGTAATGCACATACCTCTTTAAGATAAGGGGATTATGGAAAAGACCATGATCAAGACTGGAATTTTGTGCTGTCTGATATTCTAGTGGGATTTTGGGTTTAGAGATGACTTAGCACTAATTGTAGCTAAAAGGTGAGTTGAATTTCTGTGGTAGATCAGCTAGGAGACATGGTCTATGGAAATCTGATAATAAAACACAAGAGTAGTAGAAGACTCATGTTCTTATACAAATATGCTGTCCTATATTTAAATGACTGTCTGTATTCCCCCTAGGATACTTCAGGAAAGCATCATGATGTTCATCAAGTGTAGTTAGTTTAGGAATCAGTAGGAGTGTAGGCAGAATAACATGGACTTCTGGAGAAGGTAATACAAGTCTTTTGTGAACCTTCTGGGACTTGCTCTAAGATGGATATACGCATACTAAGCACAGTACTTCTGGATCTTCACTAAAACTAGATTATAGATATGTCATGCATCTTTACATTTTACTGTTTGCATTGTTGCTTGCAGAGCAGACTTAGATATTGCAGTTTGTAGTTCTATAGTGTTTGGTTTCTCTATGCAGAAATGTGAAAGAACTCATGGTTTATTGATAGTTGAAGACTGATCACCATGAAAGTTAGATTATCAAAATTCCTATTCTTTAGGAAACCAGTAATTAATAACCATTATTTTGAAACTGAATTAGTTTTGATTTTTCCTCTGTAGCCATTTGTTATACATGATATGGATACCTTGTGCATGGCAGAGAAGACCCTGGTGGCAAAATTGGTGGCAAATGGAATTCAGAACAAGGAAGCAGAGGTTCGAATCTTCCATTGCTGCCAGTGTACGTCTGTAGAGACAGTCACTGAACTTACTGAATTTGCCAAATCTATACCTGGCTTCTCCAATCTTGACTTGAATGATCAAGTGACACTATTAAAATACGGTGTTTATGAAGCCATATTTGCCATGTTAGCGTCTGTGATGAACAAGGATGGGATGCTAGTCGCCTATGGAAATGGTTTTATAACTCGGGAGTTCCTGAAAAGCCTGAGAAAGCCATTCTGTGATATAATGGAGCCAAAATTTGATTTTGCAATGAAATTCAATGCACTGGAACTGGATGATAGTGATATATCCCTTTTTGTTGCTGCTATCATTTGCTGTGGAGGTAAGCATTGCATCTTTGTTCTTTAAGTTAGTAAATTTTAATATTCCTATGAATCAATAATTTTAATGGAAAAGATAATATATTTCTTGAAGATTCAGTTCTACCTCTAACAATCTCATTTTGCCTTTTAGCATGTTTTATGGAAGATACTGTGTAACCATTAGCAGTCTTGATGCTGTATTTGTAGAATTGTAAATGTGCTTGGAATTACTGTTAAGCCTTATTAGAGAGGGATCTGGTTACTCTCTTTTATTAAAAGTGAGATATGAAGAATGTTGGTGGGTTTTTGTTTGGGGTTTGAAAGATTATTTTTTTAATCATAGAATGTTTGCGTTGGGAGAGACCTTAAAGCTCATCCTACTCCAATCCCCTGCAATGGGCAGGGACACGTCACACTAGACCAGATTGCTCAAAGCCCTGTCCAACCTGGCTTTGAACATTACCAGGGATGAGGCAGCCTCAGCTTCTCGGGGCAACCTGTGCCAGTGCCTCACCACCCTCTCTGCATAAAAAATACTCTCTTTCTTAATGTCTGATCTAAATCTTCCTCTGTCAATTTAAAGCCATTCCTTCCTTGTCTCGTCACTACATGCCCTTGTAAGAAGTCCCTCTCCAGATTTCTTGTAGGCCCCATTTAGGCACTGAGGGGCTGCTGTAAGATCTCCCCTAAGCCTTCTCTTCTTCAGGCCAAAAAAGCCCAGCTTTCTCAGACTGTCTCCATAGCAGAGCTGCTCCAGCCCCTTTATCATCCTCGTGGCTCTCCTCTGGACTTGTTCCAACACTTCCATGTCCTTTTTATGTTGAGGACACCAAAACTGCACACAATACTCCAAGTGTGAGGTCTCACGAGAGCAGAGTAGAGGGGCAGGATCACCTCCTTTGACCTGCTGATCATGCTCCTTTTGATGCAGCCCAGGATAAGTTTGGTTTCGGGGCTGTGAGTGCACACTGAAGCAGGCTCATGTTCAGTTTCTCACCAATCAACACCCCCAAGTCCTTTTCCATGGAGCTGATCAATCCAGTCTCTGCCCAGCCTGCATTTGTGTTTAGGATTACCCTGACCCAGGTGTAGGATCTTGTACTTTGCTTTGTTGAACTTCATGAGGTTGGCACTGGCCACCTCTCAAGTGTGTCAAGGTCCATCTGCATGACATCCCTTCCCTCCAGCGTGTTGACTGCACCACACAGCTTGGTGTCATCAGCAGACTTGCTGAGGGTGCACTAGATCCCACTGTCGTTGCCAACAAAGATATTAAACAGAGTAAAAGAAAATAAAAGATCGAGAAAGTTCCAACAACTGCACCTGCCTGCCTTTTTTGCATTCTGCCAAACTCACAGGATGGTTCCACTGCCCTGATTGCATCCTTAGCGATTACAAGGAGACATGCAACCTGTGACTTTCAGAAGCTTCATATGCTAGTTTAGATAGCAAATCAAGATCAAATCTTGAATTATTTTTGCACAACATTTTAACATTTTCAGAAGTGAAGAGAGTTCTTTGAAGGCAAAATGTTTTGTTTTGCTTTGCCTCTCTATCCTCCTCCTAGGAACTAGCTTAAGTTTTCAAGAAGCATATGTAGTCTGTTGTCCCAGCCTTCTTACAGAGAAGTTTGATCTGGAGAGTGAAGGTATTACAAGAGTAAGTAGCTGAAAAAGAGATCATATACTAGAAAGAGTGAAACACCCTTAATAGGGGCTTCTCTACATCTTGTCAATAACTTGTGCTGTGACAGTATACATACAGAAACTAAGAGTGAAAGCCTGCTATTTATGTCTTGCTGTATTGCTACCAAACTTCAGGAACTCTCTAGAAATGGCCACGTGCTTTTTCCATCCTTACTGTTTGAATTCTGTTATCATGCAGAATACAAAACTGAATACTTCTGGTTTTGGGGGTGAGAGAATGGTGGGGGTTTTGTACTTTTGTGACACGAGTTGTATTTAATGGTATAAAATCTCTCCTCAGATAACTATTGGCATTGATGAAAGTTAGGCAAAAGGGATAAGAAAGACTACTTTTTTTCCTTTTCTTTCTTTTTCAGTTTCATTTTGAGCCTCATTGCTCTCAGTGTATAATGTAAATATACACTGTAGCCTACGATGTAGAACCTATAGAGCCGCTTCCTGTAAGGAATAAAGTTATGATATGTATTCTTTTGCTTGTGTTGAGAACAGATCGCCCTGGTCTTGTGAATGTAGGACACATTGAAAAAATGCAGGAGAGCATTGTGCATGTACTGAAACTTCACTTGCAAACCAACCATCCCGATGACACCTTCCTCTTCCCGAAACTTCTCCAAAAAATGGCTGACCTCCGACAACTAGTCACAGAGCACGCTCAGCTTGTTCAGATAATTAAGAAGACTGAATCTGACGCACATTTACACCCTTTGCTACAGGAAATCTACAGGGATATGTATTAAGGATTTTTAGTAATTTTTTTCCACAATATTTAAAGACGAGCAATACTAATAACGGATGGGAGCAAAACTACTTAGACGGTTACCTGCTATTCACTCAGCCCAGAAAAATCCAATGCTGGGTGGCTGGAGTGTTGCACTTCTTTGGTATGGGATCTTTTGTCTTTTTTTGAAAGATTTCTGCAGGAAAGTACTGATCATAGTGCTCGTGAAGTGTCTTACAATGGTTCTTTTATTTGGAAATTTGAAGATTGGCAAGGAATACATGTTTATATAATAAATCAGAATGTTAAGTAACAGAAATGAACGAAATTGTATTTCCTCTTGGCTTAGTCATTTTAGAATGAATATAACAAATCCCACAAATTCTCTGCAGGTATATGCACAATCATAAAGGTTATGCACTTTTGGCTAATGTTAATTACTGAGAAACAGCTAACACTTTTCCTTACAGCAGTCAGTCTAAGTGTATGAAATGCTTGGATATTACTGTACATACACATCCAAAAATTTTGAAAGACCTTTGATCCACTGCTGCTTTAATTCCATGAAATGCAGTACAGCTTCATATAGTATTACATTGGTATACCTTAGGGTTAGCCTAGGTGTATCCTAGTAAGGTTTCACCTTAGGACTAGCATGTTTAAAAGATGGTTCTTTAATGAAATGAATTAAAATCCGAACAGTTATCTAAAATGCAACAGAGATGCTCCATTCAGGTGTTTCTTGAAGAGTAAATGTGATAAAGCAATGGAACCCTTTCTTCAAAAGTGTTTTAAGGAAATATGAAAGTGTCCCTGAGGAAAAATGGCATCATACCGTGTGTATTTTGGAGAATTTGTAATAGCTCAAGCAGTTTTGGCTAAAAAATGCTATTTTGTATTAGCAAGAGTTTTGGAGAGATTGAAAACTCTGATCCTAGCCCAGACAAAAGAGTTTCAACTGCACAGCATTCTAGTGCCATGATAAGCTGACTCTGAAGATTTGATTGTATAGGAAAGGCACCTTCTTTCTTAACAAGTATCTTGGCAGTACAGAGTTGTTTGGATCCGTTTACTGTTGTGATGAATATGATGTTTCATTCTTTCCAGTTGTCCACTCAGCTGTATTTCTTTCTGGGCTGTCTTAGGCCTTGTCAATAGAAGTATTAGCTAGATTACTTCACCAAATTTTGTCATTGTCCATACATCCGCAGTGGATAAGGGGACAATATTACCAAGAACAGCATTTGTAGGTGCTGTTTGTACAATATCATGAAAGAGAGCACAGTTGAGAGTAAGTTTATCACTGAGAGCAAACTCTGATTTTACAATAGAACTTACTGCTAATGCAAAATAATCCATAAGGAAACTGCTTGACTTTGCCATTTTACAGGACCTTTTATCAGAGCGTAGTACACATGAGTGCTAGCTACATGCAAGATACTGTGCTATTTCTTTTTCTTTTTTAATATGGTGACTTCACATTTTTTACTTATTTTAGTATTGGTTTCATAACACAAAGACCTCAGGAGCCAATCATAGCATTTTCACAATAGTTAAGCTTTCAGTGGCACAGAACATTTTGTACTTGTTTTATTGTAGCATGTTTGAAGAGTTCAGAATAATACACCTTTACTAGAAGAATTAAGATCACTGAAGTGCAGACATCACACTACAATTCTCATTTTAGTCACTTGTTTCTTTACAGGCCCACTGGCATGGTTAGATACCAGGTAAATTACAGGTTTAAAAGCAACTTGTCATTTATCCAGGCAATGGTCATTAGCAAAGGTTTTGATGTCAGATATATTTAGTGTAAAATATTGAAGCATAAGCCTCAAATTTGGTGACGATCGAGATCAGGATAGAACCAATGAAAGCACATGCACAAAAATTTCTCACCTTCCTTGTTGCCAGTGGGCAACAGGAAGAAATAGGCCTTACATTAAGCTACTCCTAAAACTTCATTAAGAGAAGATTGTTGGTCTTATCAGGAGGCAGCAGATGAGAAATGAGTTGTCTTTTGTGGTTTCCAGCAATACAAGGCACACCCTCAGGAATAACATGAGGATTTTAGCAGTGATGCTGTTTTATTCTTCCAGCCCGCCATGTTTCACTAGAGGACTGTGGGGTTTAAGCATAAGACATTCAGCATTGAAATACTTGATCTGCAGCATTGCTTACTCAAAAAAATGGACAAAGTATCAGCCATTCTATGGTGGCTCTAATACCCAAATATTTTGTCTCCTATAAAAAAGTATAAGCTGAATTTTCTGCCCCCAAAGCTTAGATATTTTCAAAGAGCAAATCCCAAAGTCATGTTCCATAGTTCAGGAGGACAGAAGTTTCTCAAGAAACCCTGTGTAGTCAGTGTGGACAAAACCTGGTTTTCCTGTTCTCAAAAGTGTCTAAACCAATTTTCTGAAATTATTAAAAAAAAAAAAAATATATGGAAAATTTGATAACAATTATATAACTTCTCAACTAAACTATAAAAAATTGAAAACAGCAAAATGCAGTGGAAGGCATAATGTTTAGTTGTATTAGCAGCTGCTTGTAACAGGTTCCTATTATTGTCATTAGCAAAGGGCGTAATTTGCATTTCTCCTGTTCCAGATCCATTTTGCTTTTTTTTAGTTGAAACCCAGCATGCATTTTTTTACAAGTTCCTTGGACACTGAAGTTTGATTTCTGTTTTAAATTAAATTGCAGACCTTCAATGGAAAAAAAACCAAAAGGAAAGAACACATCTCTGAATTGCAGGAATACGAACAGGATGTTAATATAGCCTAAAATTCTGGATGGATTCCACTGCCCACACTGCTGCACTGTGCTCTTACCCACAGCCTCTTTAAAGAG
>JASSUY010048313.1:0-30668 GCA_032466535.1 Forpus xanthops
CCCCCAAGTCCTTCTCAGGGCTGCTCTGAATCTCTTCTCTGCCCAACCTGTAGCTGTGCCTGGGATTGCTCCAACCCGGGTGCAGACCCTTGCACTTGTCATGCTTAAACTTCATAAGGTTGGCATCAGCCCACCTTATAAGTGTATCAAGGTCTCTCTCGATAGCATTCCTTCCCTCCAGCATATCAATCGAACCACACAGCTCAGTGTCATCCCCAAACTTGCTGAGGGCGCACTCAATCTCACTGTCCATGTCACTGACACAGATGTTGAACAAGACTAGTCCCAACACCAATCCCTGAGGGACACCATTCATTACTGGTCTCCAGCTGGACATTGAGCCATTGACCATAACTTTGCGTGTGGCCACCCAGTCAGTTCTTTATCCACTGAATGGTCCATCTATCAAATTGATGTCTCTCCAACTTAGAGACAAGGATGTCGTGTAGGACAGTGCTGAATGCTTTGCACAAGTCCAGGTAGATGACATTAACTGGTCTACCCCTGTCCACGAGTTCCGCATCCCCATCATAGAAGGCCAACAAATTGGTCAAGTAGGATTTCCCCTTAGTGAAGCCAAGTATCTTGCTGTTTTTCACATGCCTTAGCATGCCCAGGAGTATCAGCTCCAAGATTTTGATAGGCACAGAGGTGAGGCCGACTGGTCTGTAGTTCCCTGGCTCATCCTTTTTCCCGTTCTTGAAAATGGGGGTTATATTTCCCTTTTTCCAGTCATTGGGAGCTTCACCTGACTGCCATGATTTTTCAAATATGATGGATACTGGCTTAGCAACTTCATTTGCCAGCTCCTTCAGTCTTTTGTAACTAATAGCATCCAGAGTACCAAAGCCAGTTTCAAGATGCTATAAAATACAGAAGAGAGCCTTGGATGAAAATAAGTAAAAGAGATCATCAGAAAAGCTCTTTATTGAGCAATAACGTAACAATGCTGGCTAAGTCCAAGCATTCAGTCCTTTTTTCTTAAAAACTTATTTCTCCCCCCCCCTGCCCCCAAGGCTTTCAATTAAGATATAGATGCAATTTATATTTTGCAGAATCAATAATGAAAGAGGAGAAAAAGCAGGCACATTTTTTTCTACTTTTTCATTGTTGTGGGTTATGAAGACAGGATTACTTCTTTATTATTAAGCAGACTGCATTGTGACATAGTAAAGTAAGATATCGGGCAGAACCTCAAGTTTTCCTCAATTATTTGTATACAGATGTATCCAAGTGCTTCATTATTAAAACAATCAATACAGAAAAAAAAGGTGGTGCATATTAAATCTCAAGCCAATTTTTAAAAATATTTAAGCATTTATCAGTCCTAACCTACTTCGTTTTAAAGCTGCATAATCAAGGGCTAATAATTGAAAACTAAAATACAATTGTTTTGGTAGGGTAAGAATCCAGCCGAGCCCATTTCCTTGCCAGTAGGTGGAGCCATCACGTAATATGCTGCCTCCTTGTTTCCTCCCCCTCATTTTTCCCCCTCCCTTCTCCCCCCCCTCCCCCCAACCAACCAATTTTCTGATCGATGCTGGGATTCAAAGAGTGAATCTCAGAACAGGAAGCAGGAGAAGAGACTACAGAATACTGCAGAGGTTCCTTTGTTGCTTTGATGGGCAGGTTCTTTATTTCTTTCCTTTTTCATTTCAGTGAAATCAAGAGTTTGCAAGCTTCTTTGCCCAGGAGAGTGAACCTGAAGTAAGGAGACTCATCACCTATAAGTGTTTGGATATTTCTTATGCCATGATTTGTAATTCTCTTTTAATCAGGTAAGGCAACATGATATTTAATAAAAATGCTTAGGTGACAAATTCCTGTTGTTTTATATGAAGAATGCTCTCTTGTGGTGCCACACCTAGTTTTCAATTAATATTAATAGAAAAAGAGAAGAGGAAATAATAGCCATCTTTACCACTGCATGGATTTTTCATAGTATTTAATTGGATATCAGCACAATAACAAAAATATTGTTGCTCTTTGAAGTTCTCTGCTCCTGTGTTTCTTTAAGATTGTATGTTTATCATTAGAATTACTTTGGAACTTGTATTTTTCACCCTAATTGTGGTAATTTGTGCCTGTTGTTTTGAGGTGGTCATCCACAAGTGTTTTCTTTTTCTACTGGAGGTTATATTGGTGCTGTATCCAGAATACAAATTGGAATGTATTTTAAAGCATAGAGATACATCCCTGGGATTTCCCAGTTTTAATGCAGAAATCTGCTGTTGATTCTTTATGCCATCTTCAGACAGATGCTTTCTTTACTTCCCAAATTGATCATTTTGTTTCTGTGAGGTACAGGAGATTTACAGGATACTCCCCTCTCTCATCTCCCAAAACAGCCTCTCCCTGTTCTGGAAGACAGAATGGAGGACTTGTCTGTGACTAAACATGGTTTTGCACTGCTGCAAATATCATAAGAAACACATGTGCTTTGTGAACTGTTTTATATATGAAGAAATGATTTTTTTTTTCTTATTGTAAAAAAAAAAGAAATCATGTTGCATGAGAAAGGAAAAAATATTCCTTTTTTTTTTTTTTTGGATACATGATACATTCTGTAGAGACAGCAGAAGAATGACTCAGGAGGTGGGAAGCTCATGCAACAGCCCCTGACTCTTCTTTCAGACATTCTCATTTGATTTTTATTTTGGGCTTTGTTTTGTTTGGGTTTTTTTTTTTTTTTTTGCCTTAATTACAGCAATAATTTATTTAGTTGGGATAAAACAACATAGAAATGCATCGGCTTACACAGCCACAGAATAAAGATCTCAGTAGTGAGTATGTGTGGAAAAAAGAATGTGTGATTAGTTTAAATGCATTTTGCTTTCTATTATAAGGTGGTGAGTAGGAAAGCACTTAATCAAAATTTGCACACCTGCATAAAGGTAAACTTTATTCATAGTGTGATTAGAGAAGGGACAGAAAATTGCCTGTTCACATTTGAATGCTAGATGCTGTCTTAACATGACTCCTTAGATATATCTGAGATGTTAAGAAGGCTCACATGTATCCTTGTCTTCTATGCATGTTGCCTGCTTCGTTGCATTTTTCTGATCGATGCTTACAGTGTGTACAAATGGGTCTGGCTCAGGCATTATAGCATCTGAGGATCTCTTGACTAGATGGTAAAGGATCATGCATTCTTGAAAAGATCTGGAGAAAAGATGAATACTCGCATCCAAATGATCTGCAGTTTCCTCCAGAGACAAATGCATTAAGGAAAGGATGATTTCATGTCTATAGGCCCCAATTCTACAGCAAACAGGCATGTCAGTGGAATGACTCACATTCTTAATATCAGACAAGTGGACAAGCACCTGGCTATGTTCTCTTGATTTTTAAACTGCATCAGTGTTCAGGGAGAGAGTAACTTTCTTAATCACAGCAGTTTTGCAGTGTTCATGAAATGCAGTTAGTAGGCTTCAAAGACAAGCTGTAGGTTTGGTTTTACATTTTAAAAAATGAAAAGAAAATCCACTGAGTTGTTACAAGCCCTAAAAGAAAATCTGAAGCTGAATTCTATAGATTTTGAGTACATTAATTGTGAACATTAGTATTTGTGAAATACAAGCACATAAATGGCCATGCCATATCAAAGCATGATCGAGTAGCAATTAAGTCGATGTTTCTGGAGAAGTTCAAGTGAAAGTTGACCCTAAGAAAGCTGGCCATCCTTACCTTCTGTGAAACTTAATTTTAAGGGATATGTAAGCCTTCAAATTTTTGTTCATCTTAATTATCCTACTTGAAGTATACTCTGTGCACATCTAAGCATCAGATCTCTGCAGCAGAGACCATCAGACCCAATCTGCAGCAAGAGCAAGAACCCAGCAGCCGTCATGCTGCCAGCACTGCTTGCTCAATTTCCTGATCACAGGCCTTGATGAATGGATTTGCTGGGTCACTATCTGTATCCCTGCTCTACCCCTGAGTAGCCCCTAAACTGTCCTGCCACGGGGGTTGAGAGTGGAATCTAATATACCCTACCTGCTTGAATCATACTAGGCATGAACAAATGCAAATGTAATTCCTTGGTATGCATGCCGCTCTCAGCTGCACAAGAACCACAAAGAAGCTTTTTACTGTGTTGCTTCCATTTTTTCAGGCCACGCACCCTTATGCTGACTTCTCCAAAGGACAGTGTGGATCAGCAGCAGACCCTCATTCTGCACTCTCAGAGTGGGGACAGCCTCTCCTCCACCAAAGCCCCCTTGTTCCTCTTTCTTTGCCCTCAGCCCCAGCTTGCTGAGCAGGCATCAGGGATTCCAGAGGCCTCCCTTCTAGAGGCTTCCTGAAGCCACTTGAAAGAATCCATTTCTTGTGCCTTCTTTCCTCTCACTGACACCTACCAGTCTCAGAAATTCTGAGTTAAAAGACATTTCTGACAATGGTGGCTGAATCTCTTGTTCTTCTGTTACTGCCTTTGAAAGACAAGTAACGTACCTGATTTCAAAGATGTGTTAATAAGGGGAGGCAAATGGTGGTGTGAATGACTAAATACCATAAGACTCATAAATAAAGCTAAGGAGGAAATAAATAATTCTGTACTTACTGCACATATGGGAAGATAGGCAATAGACTGCTTTGGACTAAAATATTGAAAGAGGTCCTCTTATAGAAACACTGAACAACTATATTCATGTTATTGAGTTCAAATTCCTATTGTTTCCAAGCCTGCAACTTAAGCTGTCTTATTTCTGAACCTACTATTATTCCTATTTCTATCCTCACATTAATTTTTAATCAGGTTGCTTCCTCTTCCTGCTTCTAACTGGTTTGGGAGCAGCAGGAGGGCTTTTCCTCTTCCTGGTCTCAGCATTTGATGCCTCAGCAGCTATCGCTATCAATTGCACTGAAGGGGCTGTTAATGCTAGGCAGCAACAGTCAACACGTGTGAGCTTTGTAGGTATTTAGTGCAAGCCACTAAGAAGGTTTTTCTGAGCATATTTAGAAATTATTTTAGAGAACTGTTGAATGGCCAGATTTCAATAAATTTAAAGAGCTGCAACAAAATGCAAACTCTTATACTGTCTAAGCAGCCAACTTGACAAAATTCACAATGAAGAGATGGTAGCAAGAGTTCTCAAAAAATGCTGCAGTATTACAAATATACTCATTAAGTAATTGCAAAAATAGTTTTTAATATTCCTATTTAAAAAGAAATAACATAGATTTATTTTTATTGTCTTTTGTTTTTTAGACTTGTAAGTTACTTAAACATTACTTTCAAACTTTTCCCAATAAGCAGATTAAAAATGTACTTTTTCTGTTAAATGGTGAAGTTTTTGCCATTATAAGCATTCAAGCTGAAATAAGAAGCATCATGTGAACACATGGATCTTGCATTGACAAGTTTTTCTTTCAATTTTCATTGAAAGAAGTATCTCACCATTTATAGTGTCATTAACAATAGAAATTGGGATGAGACCAGCAACATAAATAAATTCAGTCTCGACAATTAATATTTGGCAAAGCTGAAGGCATAAAGAAGAGATCCTTGTGATGGAAACTCTTAAGGAATCAAAACTGTCACTTTCGTTCATACTGTACAGAAAAAAGTTAAAAAGCCATTTCAAAATCAGCAATAACTTTTTTTTTTTTACATCTCTAATTTCAATGATTGTTTCTGTGTGAAGTTTTCTTAGGTTTTATGTAACTGTGATCACAGTTGCTCCTTGATTTGTAGCTCAGCTTCCCTTAAATGTGGGCAGAATCTGATTTTGGTGAACTGTTCTTGAACTGCTATGCTAGCCGGTTCTTACTCATCTTTCTGGAGATCCTCACAGGTACCTCTTATTATGCAGTAAAAATGCAGGCCTCTCCCATCAAGAAAGATGGTCATGTTCAATAAGATAATGATTGCTCTATGCAGCGTATAGTTACCTTACTTGCAAAAACTGATTAACATATAACATTAGCACACATGCATTTAAGAAGATGGATGTCCAGGCTTTGAATGTACAGCAAGGGATATTCTTGTGGTCTAACATGGAACTTGGCATATGATAGGAGAACCCTGGGTTTTATGCCATATGGTGCTGCTTGTCTGGTCTTAAATGGAGTTGTAAGGTACAGCTTTTGTGTACAGTTAGAAGATGTCAAATGAGCCACTGTACCAAAAAAATTTGGGTAGCATTCAACCCTGCAGTAAAAAGCATGACTGCAGTAGGTGTAGCCAGCTCTCCTCTTAGTACTTTGTTTTTAAAGGCAGTGTATGTGCTTTATGGAACAGCACAAACCCATCTGATTATTTTGGCTGCTCATTTGGCCTGCAAACCTGTCACTCCATAGCTTTCTGGTCACTGATACTGAGCTAACTAAATTAAAACTACAATATATCTGTCATTGGTCTGATAGCTGTGCAAATTCTTCTTTAGTTAAATTATTACCAGCAGGCTTTGAGTGGGGCAGAAAGTCTTCCTGTTTGAATGGGTGTCATATACACATTTTCTTTTCTGTACCATCCTCACCATATCTCATCATCCTCAGTGTAACTGCAAAATTATCAGCAGACTTTGACCCCAATGTAGTTTCATTTGATGATGAATGTAAATGACTCACTCTGAAATTAGGAATCTGACTCAAGTTCTCCAAAGCCATACACTGTGTTCTAGACTTGCCCATTTGTCTCAGTAGGATCACAGATACATTAAGAGTCAGATTCCACATATGTATACAAAATGTAGTCAGATGCATGCAGAAAAATTTATCAGTCTGTGAGTTCAAGAATAATAATGGCCAGGGTTTAATGCACTGTAAACTGTATGCAGATAGGGCATGTTCAGAAGAAACTTTCCTTTCCCTAGACTCAGTGGTCTCAATTTGCTTTTAAAAATGAGTTCCATAAACAGGTAACAACAAAAAAAAGGTTGAAGTAGCACTCAAGTATCTAAACAGACCATGTGCTTATAGGGAAGTGTATGGCAAATGTCTATACAACTGTTACGAAACAAGTACTCTGCCCAGGATGTTTGAAATTTGGCAGCCTATCTCTGAGTGCACTTACTGTATTTTACTTATTATTAAATTTTTGTATCAAATCCAAAACAGTGGAAAATCCTACCTCTTGGGCTGCAAGACAGCCTTTGTTAGATCAGTTTTCTCCACTGGAAATCGCTAGTGTGGTTATTCTAACTGGGATTGTGGCATGCAAGGTCATATTGCGAAGTATAACAGGTGTACTTGTACAGCATGTGAGCTCCATGTGTTTTCTCTTTACTGAGAGTCAATAATGAAACCATGGAAACTAAAAGATAAGTACTGGTACCAGGCAGAATGAAAAAAATCTTCCATCTGTAGTGGCACTAACCTGAAAACAGACACAGGGCAAAACACTGCAAGATTGTTTCCAGATTGAGACGTCAGTGATGGTTGCACAAACATCCTGATGGCAAATGCATTCACGCAAGTTAGATTTTGCAGTGCAGAGGCAGGTTTCCATTTTGTAGAATGGGAAGTACCACAAAAGTGCTGATGGTAGACAGCCTTCTAGGTACCACGGCAATACTACTGCAAAATTCTCCTAGCGAGGCAATGAGGCTGTTTTGAAAATACTAGGGTGCAGGATGAGCTAACTTTTTTAATCTGGCTTCTGGAAAATACTAATAGACAAAATGAAAATCACACAATTTTACTGTCAATAGCATGGGAGACTGCAAATCTTTAAAGTTATTAAGGAAATCAATTTGATTAGGAAGCAGTAGGCTGTGTTACTATGCCATGTTTATGAGAGTCACTTTTCAATAGAATAACATTTCACATCTTGTGAACAGTTTGCTTTTGTAGTTTTGTTGGCTAAACACATGCAACAGTCAGAACATTTTTCAAGAGTTATTGTTTCAAATTATTTTTTTTACAATATTTTCAGTTAGAGTTAACATTTAAAGTACTCCACAGCCTTTACAACATTTGTGACTGTAAAGACATTTGTGCTTTTGCCAGCTGTAGTTTTATGAATTACATGGTCTTTGATCTGAAGCAAAGCTTCAGCCCTCAAAGCCAAGCTGAAGGCAAGCTAGTCTTTGCACAGAGAGAAAACTGTTGCTCTCCTCCACCAGTATCCTTTGGGGGGAGGGAGGAGGGAGGAATTGTTAAATTTGAATGTAAGCCTCAGGGTATGAAGATGGTGACCTTTAATATTATATAGGACACTTGGGTCCTGTTACTCAGGCTGATATCTTGTGCTGTGGAGTGGCAAAGGCTGGGAACACAGAAGCGTTCTCCATTGCTGGGAAAGGGATTATACAGCTTTTCTCAGTATTGACCTCACTTCCAAATTAGTTTAAGTGTTCACACATTCTCAAAATAATCTGTTCTTAGTGAGAAAGACTATGGATATGATGCAGAAATTGAGTGAGCTGGTACAAATATCGTGAAGATGGGCAAATGGATCTGAAACTGTGCTAAGGAAAGGAAATGTCCCCTGAGAATCTAGAGAACAGTGATTGATGGGGGGTGAAATAATCAAAGGGGCAGGGGAAGGAAGAAAAATTTTAATAGGGTACACAAATTCAGTTCATACAACACATACAAAAAGTTCAAGACTCCATTGTAAAGCAAATATTGAACTGTGTATCCATGTTCTAATATGGAGGTGAGCAGCATAGTGTGCATGCTTCCAGTAGAAACATCTCTTTACAGTTTCTTTCATTATGTATTTCCCCTCTTATAAATAAAATCAGGAGCTAAAATAGATTAGTTTGGGGCAAATATATGGTATAACTATCTAGCTTCTCATTTCTGGGACATTCCTATACTTAAAAGGAGAAGTGGCATATAAGTTTTCTTAACTTCACTAGCCATGAAAGTAATGCCTAAGTATAAAAGAAGGCACATATTTTATTGCAATAATAATATGCCACTAAGGAACTTACTATGTGATTCTCATGAATTTGGTGTTTCCCAGTTGATGCTCATGTTAACTCAGGGGACTGTTATGAGCCATACTGTGCAGAATGTCAGAATAAACACTCATAACAATCTCCTCTGATCCTACATTTCTGAACATGTGTTGCTCCCTTAGGCCTTTCAACTTTCTTGATGGAACAGTGATGTCACCTTTCTGCTCTTACTTAACTGCACAACTGCCATATGCACGCTGTCCCTCAGGATAACTTGATCCATAAAGATGTTTTTACAGTGTTCAGAAGATTCTCAATTAATATCTTGATATGACAGGTTATCAGGGCACTATAAAAGGCAAAGAGAAACTGGGCCTGGCAAGCTGTTCTGGGGGCAGGGGGTTTAATGGCATTTCTATTTAATTGTGGGCCAATTAACTTCTTGGTTTTCTTTCAGTTAAAAAAAAAAAAATCTGAATTTGATAGAGAGTTGTTTAATGCTTCCTAATGTCATATATCTGACTGAGCTTTTCATTACCCAGAGAAACAAACATGCTGGTCTTGTCACCAGGGAGTAGCGGTGATCTTGCTGTCTTCTCTGCATGGAAGGCTGGGGGAATGAACCTGGTTTCTCTATGATGGTCTGAGAAATGCTGTATGAACACTCAGCTGTGTTCTGCACATCACCAATCGTATTATTCATCAAGGAATTTAATTTTATGCAGTTTGGTTTAATATTTCCTTTTTGGTTGCCAAACTTTGAACATACAACCAGCCTTAAGAGCCTCACACTGTGACATCTTTATTTGAAAGACATACTTAATCAATTATAGAGATACCTGTAGTGTGAAGTTTTGGACAGTTGGCAAAACTCCAGACATAGCATATATATTAGTTACTGTATTTTTAATAGTTAAGTACTAAAACAGGAATATTCAGTTCTCACCTGCCTCTGTTAATGTGTATCAGTATGCAAACTACTTATATTTTACTATGTCATTCTGTTTCCAAAAGTACACATGGTTCTGTTTCTCAAAATTCAAAGTGAGAATAATGTTAATAGGTGCAGAATAAGTGCCTGATATTTAATAAGGAGGTTTAGACGTACAGGGTTCCACTAAATAGTTTACATTTAAAAAACTGCATTAAAAATATGTTAGTCAGTTGCAGAGTTGAGCAGTCAGTTGTGGGACACTGAATTAAGACTGTCTTTACATTCTAGAAATCAGACATACGATTCATAGCCACCTACAAATTTGAGTGAATTGAGCAAGTGAATTGTCTGCCATCATATTGGAGTACTGAGTAGGAGTCATCTCATCTCTCTCACTTTATTGTCAGTGGAGAGAAACAGGCACTTTGAGGGCACAACTTGCCTCATCTTAAGCTAGGTACCTAAAATAGGTCAGACGAATTGACTTTTAATGGACCCATTTTTCTCCAGTGAGTATGAAAGGAGTTCAGCCTAGCTTAGATGTGGATGCCTACAGATACAGACATCTGACACCAGAGAAGGTAAATCCTACTCATGATACAGGCAGAGGTGACATCCAGTTCTCTAAAACAGAATTCTGGCCTTACACAAAGGATGGTATGTTTTGCCCATGTAGTTACTTTCCTTTTCCCTCTTCCCACAAGTCACTTCTCCCAATCCATGTGCAGGACCCATGAAAAGGAAGCTGCCAAAAAAAAGAATCTCAATGCTTTTGAGAGCTTATTCATATTGTGTACTACAGAAGCAGTGAATGCCGGATTATAGTATCCACTGACAAATGGACCTAAAGGCAGCCAGATCTCAATTCTAGCATATGCTGTCATTTGAGTCCCCTTTCCCGCAGTAATAGGTGGTTTTTAATTGGAGTGTTTATACACAATTTTAGGGTGACCAAACTGATACTCATAGGAACGATCAGTACTTACTGAAGGTGTGTTTACATATACATCAGACCTTAAACTTGTCATTTTTATAGATCTCTGAAACTCATTTTCAGATTTTATTGTCCATCCTTCCAATTAATTCCAGTCCAGTTATCTCAGCTTTTTATTCCTCTCTTGCCCATAAAGTCCAAGCTTTTTTGTTTTGTCCTGCCTCAGCTTCTGCCATTATACTGGCTTCCTCCTACTCTTCCCTTTTCCTTCACTTTTTCCCAGCCTTGTCTCCTATAAGGTCAAACAGATAAACCTAGGTGATTTTCTTGGTAATAATCTTCATAATAATCTACAAGTCTTTCTTTCAGCTTTTAGTGTCTCTCCAAACAGCCTCCAGCACTACTACAGCTAACTTTGAGTATTCTCTTTATCCAAGCAGACAGTTCTTTCACATATAATTTCCATGGAGGTTTTTTCTTCAACCCTAGATATGTCTCCCTTTCTCCGTACTTCCCCCCTTTTCCTTCTGTATTTCCCTCTGTAGGTTTTGAGGTTTTTTTTTTTTTTAACAAATATTTAGGATCATTAACAACACAAAGACGAAATTCCCACTCTTACGTCAGCAGCCCACAAAGACATAGTCTTAAGCTGTAGGAAAATGCCGTCAGCTGGGCACTGAGACATTAACAGAAAAAGCATTATCTCTGGAATTCATGTCTTTAAACCTCTGGGGTGTTCTTCTGAAAAAGTGAAAACTGACTGTTCAAAATTTTCCCACTCTAGGCAAGAATCATGGACACCACTCCAACAGAAGAGTCCAAAATTAAGAATGCTGTCTGCAGAAAAGTTCTGCAAGACTTTATCCTTGGAAAAATGGCAGCTATAAAATTTTAAGACAAATACATATACCTCATTTTTTTTTAAATGGTTGCATCACTTGAGCTGAAGCTTCCCTGCAAAAATCGGCCTGAGGCAAAAATGGAAAATTTTAGAGCTGGCACTTCAAGTTTGGCATAATCAAGCAAGGGAAGGGAAGAAGGCGGGGGTAAAAATAAAAGAGGACAGGTCAGGCATCTCAATAATAAACAGTATTACCAGTCCCATCTGTAATAATCACAAAACATGACAACCTGTAACTAGTAGCTGGCTTGGGCCTATCTGCACCCTATACTTAAGGATATAGTAACAACTGCTAAACCATCGTAAAATTAAAAGATACATAAAAGCAGATATAGGACCTCATCCATGACTTAATTTCCAGAATCACTGAAATCACTTTGCTTTTGGCTTGCCTGAAGTGGCACTTCCCTGAAAAAAAAAAAGCCAACTCTTCCATTCCAGTGGCAAAGGGAATCTGGTGGAGACCATGCATGGGGAAGAGTTGTGTTTTTTAATTGCCTGTTTCCTATTTCTATGTTTCAGAGATCTCAATATGTTTCCAGATGCAGCTACATAGTAGGATAGTCAGGTAGGGGCATGAGTAGTGCTGATAAGGAAACAGAGTCTGTGGCATCCTGCCCTTGGAAGCTGATGGGTATCCAGGGAGTTGATGGTTCTTTCAAGCTGCATTAACTCCTATAGGATCCCCTCAGCAGCTGGGGCTGGGCAGCTACAAAGGAGCCTGTCAGCAACAGTGCAGTTCCCAGAGGGAAAAATCTTTAATGTTATCCATGGAGGTGTTTGTTTCCCCATGTCAGGTAGTCCTCATGTTTCCTGTGTCTATTGGTTTTGGTTTTAGAAGTAAGTTCCTCAAACAGCAGTTGTGTTTGTCACTAATAAACTATCTTTGCGATTGCAGGCCTATTTAGAGAATACTCCATTTAGATTCAGATTCTCTTTATTTGGCAGAGTTACAAATTAGATACATACCTCTTAATGCTCTCTCACATATACTAAACTTTGGTTTATTTGGCATGTGGTGGAATAGGCTATTTCTTCTTAAAAACATACCTAAAGCTTGAAATAAGGGCTGCATCTTTCAATAGTGGAGATGATGTAAAAACTGCTCCAGCACCCCACTCCCCATGTCTGTTTCTATGGTTTTACAGTCACCATTTCCAATAAAAAAACCCCAACAAACCAACAATAAAAAATCCCAAACAGGAAAACCCCCACATGAAGAAGGGGAATTGGCTGCCTGCACCCAGTAAGCATCATGACTAACTGTATCGCATACAGACATTAAACAAATGCAACAGAAGGGAGGAATGACGATCCCCGGCTCCTTCCAGCCTTGGTGTAAAGCTTGGTTGCGGCACCATCCCTGCTCAGCTCCAGAGGCAGGGGGGCCTCACTTGGAGCTGGCGCAGAGCCTCAGCTGTTTCTCGCTGGTGACTGAAAGACGACTTCATCTCATCCCCGAGGACTGAAGCTCTCTTTCTCCACAGCACGCCCCTCTCCCACTGCTGCCTGTCTGTAACCCCGCTGCTATTTACTCTGCGCTAGATGCTTGCTCTTTCCCGTCACTCTTGCTCCTCCCGTTTGACCAGGTCCTGCTGAAGCAGGCAGGGGAAGCTTTTTTCCTTCTTGAAAAAGAGATCTGCAAGAGGCAGGTTTTGGCGGGGACTCTCCGGCGCTCCCCTGCGCCGTGCCGTGCTGCGCTGTCTGCCAGGCCGCAGCGCGGGTGCCGCAGCCGCCGGGACGGTTGCTAAGCAACCTCCCACCACCACCACCCCCGCTCCCCTTGGCGCTGCTCCGTGCTGGCGGGCCCCGCCGCCATTGCGGAGTCGCGTCGCTTCACAGCCCAGCAGCTCCCCTTCCGTCTTCACACCCGGCTTTTCGCTCGGTGTTGTCGCTTCGAGCGATAGCGGGCTGTCCGTGTCCCCTTGCCGCACCGGTGCGGCCAGGGGAGGTGTCGAGGCCCGTGGCAATTGTCCCCTGCCGCACCTGAGTGAGCGGGGGAGGTGCCACCGCGGGTGGGCTCGGCTCGGCACCGCGGCCGGCGCGCTGCGTTGCTTTACCCCTCGGCTTTTCGCAACCCTCTGGCTTGCTGCTTGTTGGCTATGGGAGGTTAAAAGGAGCCCGTGGAACTGGTTTGGGGTTGAAGAGGAAACTGATTGTGGTAGTTCACTGAGGTGGAGGGGTTCTTGACAGTTTGTCCTTGATTTGAGGGGAGTTTGGGCTAGGCTTTGCTGTCAGAGCCCTACTTGGTCTTACATAAGCGATAAGTGGGAAAAAAAAAAAAAAACACTCTCGTTCATAGGTTGTGTTTGCAGTAGAGGACAGTAAGAGCCGATAAAAGTGAAAATGTACAGTGTTTTCCACAATCACTTGTCAGTAGGGTCAGAATCACGATTTATGTGCTTCATTTGAAATGGCTAGGCTGATGTTAGGGGGACATTGCCATCTCTATACCTGGTGTCTTTAATCCAAAAGGATATAAATTATATATGATTGAATATGCTGTAGCTATGCTGTGGTTAACATTAATGGAGATTTCATTCTAAGCATCTTTATATAATGCCATACTGGGAATGTTAAACTCAGGGTTCTGGTTTGTCAGAAAAGAAATCACAGCATGTTTTATTAACAGCATAAGTAGTCAGCACATTCTCCTATTCAAGCATCTGGAAATATCTAGCTCATCCCATACATATGGCACTTCTGTTATCATTGCATCTTTGAATTGTATAGTCACTCTCCCCACACAAACACACTAAAAATGGGTACATCTGAGCCTGACACTCACTTATAGAGGAATGTACTTGTGGGGATACATTACTTACAACAGATAGATTTCTTACAACAGCTAGATGGCTGAAAGGCCTTAATCACTTAACCAGCTTCATTAGGGATTTAGTGAATGCTCTTCTCATATTACTTTGTCTCTCACATTGCTGTTTGCTTTGGAGATAGTATATTTCTCATTTTGTAAAGGCAGATTTGAGCTGTTGTTTTGAACCTTGCTCAGGTGTGAATTGCCCTTTGTTTTTCCCTCTGTTCATGCAGAACAGGAGGAGCTTATCAGAGCCTGGCAGAAAACTTATTTCACTGTATACAAAAAGTCAAGAATGGTACTTTCATAAAGTGAGAACAAACAAATTGTCACCTGCTAGAAAGAAGAGCTTAAGGACCTCTCATTGGAAAAAATCAGCCTTTTTGTTCACTCGCTGGCATTTGATTGAAAATCAGCAATTGTTCAAAACCCATTTTTGATGAAAGAAAAACAGAGAATGGAACTATAACCAAATGCAAGTCATTGCCACTTACTGGATAACGATAAATATACTGATCAACTGATTTTTACCAAAGTATTTCTCATACTTCTTTTTAGTACATATTGCCGTAGCCCTGTGGGCAATACCCTGAAGTAAGTTCTAAAGAGAGTGATAAAATTTATCTGAGGGAACCCACAAACTTTCCCAACAGACATCTTTGTATGTCTGTTTTTATGGTCAATGATTCTTGCCACACATTTTGCATAAAATGCTGTCATGATGTTGATGTTGAAAGGCAAAGTGTGATCCTGGTCACCTCTTGATCTTGGAAGAACAGTCCCGAGGCTGCTGAAACTGAATGATATCTCAGTTTAATCCCCAAATTTGCTAGTGTTTGGGCATTTTAATAAACGTTTCTGCTTTCTTATCCTACGTATACTGGGTTCCACACCAGGTACTAGATGCTGACTGTACAATTGTTAGAGCCTTGTTCAGCCCAGCATTCCAGCCACCGAAGATCTGTTTATTCATACTCTGGTGCCTTAAGCCTTATTGAGCTTTACTCTTGGGAGAAGCACTAAAATTTGGAAGACACTGTAGTCAGCTAATCCTTTGCTTTCCAAAAGTAAGGGACGTATTAAGCCTCTTTATTTCTGTAGTGTGATGAATCAGCTCTTTCATCTGTCTAAAATCTAGCCACTTATTTTTACTTTTCAGGCAGACCAGTGAGCTGTTGCAGAAGTGATCAAACCAGCATAGCGGGAAATGACCAAGATAAGAGTGATGGAGAATAGGGCTGTCTCTTGTGACAGCACTTAGCACATACTGGCTTAAGATTTTTAAAATCTACATTTTCAAGGGTGACTTGCTAGTTATACATCCATTTAAAATGCTAGAAAATGTGTAGGAAGCTGTATTTTTATAGAGCTCTTCTAAGAGCCATTTGGAAAAAATTGTATAGAAACACCTACTGCTCAAATCTTTCAGCACATAGATACTGTATGAAGAGCCTTCTGTCAGAGCTCTGACTACTGAATATACAATGCAGAGTAGTATGAACCACACAAACCTCAAGCATGAGAAAACTTGTTTTTTATGTGCTGTGTGCTGTCTACTAATTTCAGCAGTGGAGCAGTGAGATCATAAATTTTAGCAGAGACACTACACCAGCTGTAAACCTCCTACCTTCAGACAGGGCAGTCGCATGTTTCCAGCATGTATTTTACCCGTGTGTAGGAATAGCAGGGATGTGAGGTGTAACAGAATGGACTAGGACATAGCTTTTCTGAACTTGGTCATTTTAACTTTCTTTAGTCAGGATAAGAGAAAAGAAAACTACTGTGAGGAGAGAGATGAGTAAAGAGAAACCAGGGACAGATCTCTCTTGTTCCACACCAGTGCTTCCTTGGGTGCTCGTGTCCCTTGGGACTTTCCTGCATATGATGTCACTTTTTTCTGTCCTGCACCCCAGTGAGTCTTCAAGAACTTTCTCAGCCAACAGTGACTGAAATCCAACCCCCTTTCTTTTATGCTTCTCTGGTATATAAACAATTAGGTCTTGCTCCATAGAGGCCTGGGGAGAAACACAAGAGATGGAGCAGAACAAAACAATGAGAGACTTGTTAAGGGCCTAAAACAGTGAGGGCCTG
The DNA here is from genome assembly GCA_032466535.1 of Forpus xanthops. Taxonomy (NCBI): domain Eukaryota; kingdom Metazoa; phylum Chordata; class Aves; order Psittaciformes; family Psittacidae; genus Forpus; species Forpus xanthops. Next base: position 16,525 of record JASSUY010048313.1, read on the forward strand.
TTACAATTTTGTTTCTCATCCTGATTAGTTTTGCTACAAATCTCACACTCATCGCTGCTCTTTCTTTTTACAAGGCCTAGCCTTTCTTAAAGCCCTTGAATGATTGTAGTGTATCCACTCTATTCATTCTCTATTTTCACTGGTGAGAGGTTTTGCTAAAAAAATCCCTCTTGCTGCAGTTTAACCTACAATCTGTTTGCATATATGCCAGATAAACAAAACCAGATTCCTCCTCTTCCTTGGAGGAGCTTTCTAGATATGTCTTCCATCAGTCATTTCAATGTAAAATTAAGACAGAAAGCACTCAAATTCCACAACTCCTTGGATGTTTTCTCCCAAGTTATGTTTATATTGCTGTGGTCTGAATTTTTTCCAGGTGGCTCCCATATTTTTTTTAAATGTAGTACTCAAGTTTGATGCAATGCTCCAGCTAGAAGAGTGGAAGATCATTCCACAGGTTTATAAATCCAAGTACTTTTTGGCTTTTTGCAAGACTGACACTTTTTACTCACTTGGTTTGTGATGTAGCAAGTGCTCTAGATCTTTTCCTGAAGAGCTATTAGTGGATTTTTTTGCCTCGTACTGTAATTTTTCAGTTAGTTATTCTTGCCTCAATATAAAATGTAGGACAGTAGGATTTGTGTCTCTTGGATTTCATTATTTTTTGAGACCATTTGTTATTTGTCAGGACATTTTAAATTCTAATAGTGCCCTCCTGTTTACCTGTAACCCTCCCTGGTTCATGTTATCTGCAAAGATAGCAAACATGTTTTCAGTCATCTAAGTCACCGTGAATACTTTAGTAGTACAGTAAGTGGTTTAAGTGGCATGGGGAGAAGAGGTGATATATTTCTTTAGATTTAGTATATTTGATTGAATGTATACTATTTAATAGGTTAGATGTATAATATTTGCGAGAAGAAAAAGCTCCCTTTTCTCTCTTCTACCTGTTTTGCTCTTTAAATTAAAAAAATGCTAATCAATTTTAGAGTATAACCTTCAGATTTTTTTCAGGATTAAAGCTTTTGCATAGTATTAACACATTTTGCAAACTATAGCAAATACCACAGTAACCTACACTTGGGTCCAAGTTGCCCATCATAATTATAATTTTGGGACAGATCTCATTTAAAATGTAATTAATTGTTTCAGCAAAGAAGGGGGAGATATGCCAATGTAATTTGCTCCTATCACAAAGTTGGGAGGCATTGTCAAAGAACAAGCAAGCTATTACACGGAAGGAACTAGATGAGCTTGATGACTGGTGTTACTGGAACGAGATGAAATGCAGAGCCACAAATGAAAAGTCATGCACTTAGGGACAATTTAATACAGTACAGGAACACACAGCTGGAGAGTGAGAGGATCACAGAATGACAGCAAGTTGCCACTTTTGCATTTTAGTGCTGTGCTTTAACATTGAACAAAGACAGTTAATTCTTAAAGATTTCTGAGAAGCTGGTAATCTGTTTTCCTTCTGATTTTATTAATCAGAAATGCCTGTAGATGAAGGGCTTGTAGATAGCCAGGAAAAGATTCACAAGTTTTTCTCAGCTCTGCCCTGTCAAAAATCATTCACCCTCATGTACAGTTTCTTTACATATGACACTGCACACTTCTTCAACTGTACCTTTTATATGTGCCATGAGTGTTTTGCCAAATAATTACCAAAGTCCACTTCAGGCTTTCAGATATGCCATAATAGTGGGAAGGTGGATACCACTGATGATAAAATTGTTCATAAAATGTACCCAAGGCTATATGTAGAAGCTAGCCAAAAGTCAGAAGTTACCTGCTACCAGAATTCTTAAAAATTCTTATTATTCTTAAAACTTTCCATGTTTATGTTTTAGGTAAATTGTGACCATGTTTGATCAATAGTTTTTAATAGTAGATTATGTTTGATTGGTTTCTGATTGCAATTTACTATTTGATTTGATCTCCTGTCTCTTCTAATTTTATTTGCTTCATTCACTATAGCTATGATCTAATTATTTAAATATATTTTAGGAATTATTACTAGCTTCTCTAGATGTAGTACAGTTGTCTCCTCTTTAGAAGTATATATATTTCTCTTTTAGACTGCAAAGATCATATTGAATTTCTTGACTATTCTGTATCTCCAAAATACTTGTTCTTTTCAACTTACAGTCTCGTAAGACTGAAGACCCAAGCATCTAAGGCAATGGGATTAAGAGTCCCTCTGGCTGTTTCCTTTTTGTCTTTACTTTGCACTGTCCTTTGTAACACTGTGAATTGTAAAGCCTTATTGGAAATCAGTTTGGGATCTCAGATCATTTTAGACACATGCAATAAGAAACAAATAATCAGACATTTTAACTTAATATGCTGTTAACAGCAGCATCAGGCTCCTTTTCCATATTGTATGAATTAGCCCAGTTTTTCAGGTATTTGGTTTACTGTACCTTTCATAAGCAGCTGCATAAATACATATATACATATTCACATGTATAAATAATCAAAATACTTTTGTAGTTAGAAGCTCCTTTACTTCTGTGAATCTGTGCTGTCTCATTATTTTCTTACTTTTAGGCTGCAGAGCAGCTCCAAGTAAACCAGTCCTAATTAGACCCAGACAGAAGTTTTCATTCAGAACTATGTAACACCAACAGAAAAAGATGTTATACAGAATTGTTTGCAAAATTTCTATTGATATCACTGAATTATTTGTGAAATAAGAAAAATTGAGCAACTTTTAGTAAGGTTTTTAAAGTTATTTAAAAATACTGTGTAATGTTTAAATGATTAAAACCCAAATCAATGCTTTTTATGTTTAAATTACATTTCTCATTCAACACATTTTTAATTAGTTGTTGAAAGTTTCAAAACTACTGTTTCGATATAGTCAACATGTTCATTCTCTCACCCCATTTCGAAGGAACCAATTTATCAATATTTGTCCCTCTCTTCTTTGTCTTTTTTTCAAAGCCACAGTGGCATTTCTTCAGCTACTGTGTGCTTTCCTTCTCCAGCCTTTTTCACTTTGGAATGACCATTTGCTTTTTATTACTCTCCACAGCTTCTATAGTACTGAAGAAAGGAGATGGCAGAGAGACTGCCTCAACAGCTGAATCTGTAGATTGGAATGTGTTGCTTGAAAAAAACTGAAAGAGATTGGGTATGCATGAGAAAAGGAGAGAAGAGCAGAATGCCAATGGTGGGGAAAGAGGTTGAAAAGCTTTATTAGTGCAGCAGGAGAAAAAGTCTGAAAATAATAAGCATAGAAAATATGGAGAAAGCATGAGAGTGGAAGGAAGTAGGATGGCATTTCAGTGCAGTGGTGCCCAAAGGTGATGTCTTATTGATTCACCACAAAGGAGGGGCTTACAGCACTCCTGATCATCTAGTCTTGCTCCCTGCTACCATGAGTGACTTCTGTACAGGAATTCGTCACTGCAGTGAACACTCCAGACTGCCATCCTTCCCGCTTATGGCTAGCTTTCCCAAATTTGAGAATACACATCAAGTATATTGTATAAATTTATTATAGAAAACTGGTACAAAATGTAATTTTAAATAATACAGACTGCTGACAAACCAGTCTCAGCAATTGCTCTGGTTGTACACTGCCTGTGCAACCTCCATTTTTCTATTTCTCTTACTTTGCTATCCCTCCTACTTTATTTCTGTGTGACCTTCACAGTTTTAACAGCTATGGTCTCATCAGCAGTAGCTGCTATATATTCAAAAGAATCTTTGAGAATTCTGAGACCTGGCTGGTTATATAAAATCGTGTATTTTAGTCCCAGAGTCTCAGTTTAAGTAAGTATTTCAGCATGCAAAAATGCTTTACCGACAAGAACTTATGGACGTATATTAGTACCATCTAGTGTCAGTAAGAGTTACAGCACTTAGTAGGTTCTCACAGGAAATGCCAGTTTTGACTTCAATAACCAGGATCCTTCAGCAGGAAGTTAGGTGTGGTCTGTAGAGGAGAATTTAGGAAAAAAAAAAAAAAAAAAGGAAAAGACATGATGGAATTTTAGCTGCAGTCTTCCTTGGTGCCATTCCAAACCCACATAAGTGCAAGATTCTTCACTGGTAATGAATTTTTAATTTTTTCCTGCAGTATTAAAAAAGGATTATGCTTTTTTTTTTTTTTTTTCCCTTCTCCTCTAGTTAACAATAAAATGTAACAGGATTCTACTGCAGGACCACTTTCAGGTTGCTAATTAACCCTTTGCTGCTCCTAGTCAGTGCAGCTTCCAGCAGCAGTTTTTTCAGACCGTCCATGGCGGAATGCACCAGGTGTATTTGCCCGCAATGGAAGAGCATGTTCATAGGGAGACCTGCAGGAGCTGGGATGCATGTGGGTGTCTGTGTAGGTGTAAATGACTGTGTGCATAGAGTGGGAAAGGAGAAGAAAGCATTGTGTTGCTGTTTATTTAGTATGCCTCAGAAATATGCATTTGTTGCAGCTACGCTGGAGTATGTGTATTTAGGAGACAGTAAAATAGGATCATGCTGATTATATTCTAACTATTGTATCATTTTAATTTGATAACTGTTTCTGGATATATTTTCATCTCAGAAGTTGTTACTTTATTGCATTTACTGAATTTTTAATGTGCTTACTCAAGATGAAAATTCTTGGGCTATGTCTGAGATCCCGTTTGTGATTTCAGATTGAAGTATTTATATTGGGAATATTTTCCACATTTTTTTTTTTTTTTACTCAACTGGACACATTTAGAAAATATCTTTCTGTTCTTGTTTGTTGAAATTGTGAAAAACATATATACACAACTGTATATAGATTCAGATGTAAAAGATCTAAGTGCAGTATGTAATGATTTAGAGAGCATTTTTGTTTAATTCAGCAATTCTTCCAGTGCACAGTGTGTTGCCAGGCAAGAGATCTGAATGCAGGTGCTTATACCTGAATGTTGTTTCCTGAGCTGGCAGCTCTGCAAAGACAGCATATTTGTACCCAAAGAGAAGGAGCATCTCGCATTGCTTTCAACTGATCCCTCTGGCCTTACATGGAAGTAGTGGGTTCTAGGAGTCATTTCTGGCCCTTAGAGGGAGGATTAATCCAAGGTGCAGCTTTCAGGACTATAAGGAGGTGAATTGTCTGAGATCTTACTTCTCAACACCAAACTAGAAACATTTCAGAACTGTTGATTCCTCACACTGAATGTGATGGAAAAGATCTAGTTTAGTCACTGGAATGGATGCATTACCATTGATAAAGGAAAGATGTTACTGTATTATATGTGACTTTTTTTTTAATACAATCTGTACGTTAGTCTATCATCACAAGTACTAAGTAAATTTTAAGCTAAATATTTTAAGAATTAGTACCTTCAGGACAACTCTGAGACCATTTGCAAAGGAAAATGGTTTGTCTTGAATAAAACAAAAAAATCCTTTTCATTGCAGCCTCCTCTTGGATAATAATTACTGAATAACAAAATGTCCTACAGAAAATTCTATGAAGGTATACTGTAGCTATATGTGTTGCTTTGATTTCTTTCTTTGTTTTTTATATTTTTAGCACTTTTTTATGAGAGAGGCTAAACAGTAATTAAGAGGTGCAGGATGAAAAGATGGCACAATCAGTGCTGGTACCACCAGGACCTGACAGCTTCCGCTATTTCACAAGAGAGTCACTTGCAGCTATTGAGCAGCGTGTCAATGAAGAAAAAGCTAAAAAATCTAAACAAGAACGCAAAGATGATGATGATGAAGATGGCCCAAAGCCAAATAGTGACTTGGAGGCAGGAAAGACGCTGCCATTTATTTATGGCGACATACCTCCAGGAATGGTGTCTGAGCCCTTGGAAGACCTGGACCCATATTATATCAATAAAAAAGTGAGTGTATTGTGTATTTCTACCAGACTTTAAAAAGATTAAAATACATCAAACTTTCTCACAGATATAATATTTCTAGTATTTTGGACCCATTTTTTACGTATAATACATTCCCCCCAGCAGCTGATTTCATTGGCAGAAGTCTCCATTGTAAGACCAGAAGTTAATAATGAAAGTTACTGTGGGTAGACATGCATTTAGATTTATTTTATTATACTTGGCATTTTGCTAAAGCTTGTAACTTTCAGTATTTTACACGCAAAAGAACTGAAGAAATAGCTGAGGGGTTATTTTTAGAATTATTATTTTATTAATTGCCGTACTACAGATTTGAAAGGAGCAGATCTTCACTATGAAACCCATCTCAAAGGTAGCTAGACACCTCTCTAGCTTTCTCCACTGTCACCTGGAAAGCCTAGGTTGTTTTCTCTTGTATCTGGGAAGGATAGGGAAGTAGATAAAGGCATTTCTCAGGGTATGCTGAAAATCATTCTCTTCCATTTTATACTCTGGAGAGGCATCATATATCTGAATTAGTCTGGGTGAAAAAATTTTCATATCCAGTTTTATATTATTCTATGACTGTTATAAAAGAGGAGGTGTTTGAAAGTTGGACATAAATAGGGAGGAGGTAGGAATTCCTCTTGGAGTGTTGCCAAAATGTTATGTAACTTTGAAATTATTTTATGGATTGTTTAAAAAATAACAAACAACCACATATTTTTGTTTAACAGCAGAAATTGTTGTGACCAAGAATAAAAGTGCTGAACTTAAGACTTTTGACCAGATGGCCTTGGGTTTCCTCCAGAATTCCAGTCCCTCAGGTTTTGGCATCATATGTATTGCACACTCAGTATTCTGTCAGTAAAGAAGAAATTACCAAAATTTTATTTATTTTTCTGTCTTCGTAATTTTTTTCTTGTGCTTTCTTAGCAAATTAAAACAAAACAAAACCCAACAAACCAAACCAAAAAACCCAAAAGAATATGAAAGCAAAAAAACTACTTTAAAGAAAAAGGATGAAACCCCCCAAGAATTACTAGGAGTCGAACTAAGTAATAATAAAAAAAAATATAGACATATTCTTCAGGAATTAGGGCTGTGCCTCATCACTCTTATGTTGAAACAATAACAGTACAGGCATCCCATGATAAATGGACAGAACAGCTTTAAAGAAATCAGTTACATCTTAAATGTCCATTGCAGAATTTCTAACGCTCAATTCACGGCATGGAGAATCATGAGTTAAATTTGAAAACAAGGTTTCCAATTAAATACTCTATTCTCCTCCCTTTACTCAAGTGATTTACTCAATTGAAGTCTGGATGTAAGGCAAATGGAATTTGGGTCAAAGTGCTGATCCCTTTCCGTTCTTTCTTTCCCAGTTCTGCAGTAGTAAAAATCTAAATTCAGTGTTGGGAATTCTAAAGTTAGCACGTATATTATCATGCTTTGGAAAATGGAAAAGCAGTTCTGAAATTAACTGTGGACATGAAGTAAAATCTTGCTGAATTGCATGTTCCTGGCTGAGAAATGCTCAGCTGTTGTCTTGATATTTTCCATAAGCATAGTGGTTTCTAGTAGGGAATATAAGACTATGTCCAAATATCCAAACTATATACGTATTGCAATCATATTTTTTCTTTTCACTTTTCTTGGTGTTTGCATATTTTTGAATATCCTTGTTTAGGTCAGCTCCATTTTAATTTTTTAATATGTCTTGATGAGTCAGCATTGCATGAATGATGCTTCATCAGATGTTTTGTCAGATTAAAGGGAACAGAAAGCATATGAAAAACTCTGATTTGAGCGCATATTTACTTGAACTCCTGGAAGAATAGTAATAGAGTTGAAAAGTAACGGTAACAAAGTGTTACCTTGCAGACCAATCCTTTCTCCTCTACAATAAAGGGTATGGCATACAATAAAGTATGGCTTGAGAATCAGTGAGTGTCTGGTGAAGCAAATACATTTGGTTTTGAAGTGCTGAAATTTATTTCAGTCAGGTGGAGGCATTGTGTTTTCAGGATTCCAGCTGCTGTATTTAGCACACCTCCTCAGAAAGTAGAACATAATTTTACAAATGCTGCCCTCTGGCTCCAGCGGTGGCAAATCATTACTACTGGCTGTGCTCCAGGTTTGCATGGCTTGTGTTCCCTTGGGCTTTTTAGGGCTGCCACAATGCTAGCTAGATCCACTTACCTTCAGTGAGCGTGAACTTTTGCTCATGTGTAGAAAGCAGAGATGACAGAAATAAATAGTAATTTCCGCAAATGCATGGAAACCTAATTTTAAAATTTACTCATTGTTAAATTCTTCTTTATTTCCCAGCTCTAAAGAAAAATATTAAATCCAGTAATGCTTTTTTAAACATTAGTAGTACTCATGATTTATTGCTGAAACCGTAGACATTGAAAATACATGAACTATTGAATTTTGTATTAGGTAAAAGTAAAGCATGATATAAGAAAAACAGAATTGCAGGTATGAAACACAACAAATAGCTGAAAAGAGAGGCAACGTCTTACTCTTAGAATACAGCAGAAATTCTGTGCATTTTGAAAAACTGATTATTGCACATTCAATTTATTTTCATGAGATCACTCTTGAAACTTAGATCACTGTAGTACTGTTGTCTTGGTACTTTGATGTGATAATTAATGCTGGATATTTGATTCAGGAAATATTGAAGCTTTAATGGCTCCTATTGCAGTTATATTTATAGTGGTTTGGCTGGACTCCGTGATGTGTTAACTGGACAAGGGGATTGTGATCATTGGGGTGGTACAAATGGAAGACGAGTTTGACCAAATATGCTTAATGATGGAATTAAAATGATTCTGGGTTTGAATTTGTAACTTGCTTGTAACTTGACTATCTTTTAAATGCTATTTTTCATTCTGTTTCTTTTCCAGACCTTTATAGTATTGAATAAAGGGAAGGCAATATTCCGATTCAGTGCCACCTCTGCCCTGTACATGTTAACTCCTTTCAACCCTCTTAGAAAAATAGCTATTAAGATTTTGGTACATTCATATCCTTTTCAAGTGGCTAGTTTAAAACTTTAGTAAATGAGGTATTACTTAGTATTTAAATGATTCTCTGGCATGTCCCCCAGGATAAATATGATCTATAGCGCTTTGTCCCTCTTCTGTTTGTTATTTCTGTCTTCTGTTCTTTTTCTGATTTTGCTTTTTACATTTATTTTCATTACTGGATCTTAATATAGTAATATCAGAAACCAGACAACTAGTTACGGTCCTATATATTTTTTTCTTGTGTTTTTTCTTCCACCACCAGGTTTGGTTTTTTTTCTTTATTTTCCCTCTTATTTTTCCTGTAATCATCTCATCTTTTTCCTTTTTTCCCCTCCTCCATGTTTTTCATAAATTGCAGATACAGTGCTCAAAATATTTCCAGTTCTTAACTGACACTGTTAAAAATCAAATCTTTGATCCCAGCTTTGTGCTTGCATGAATATTTAGTGAAAATGTGGTTTCATTATTCTTTTTCATTTTCTGATTCAGATCACAGTTGCGGAAGGATAGGTTGATAAAAGAGCTTAGGTTTCTTCTTTTATTATACATTCTCCATGCTAGATCTATCTTTTTTTCTTCCTTGATCATTATTGCATTATGCAGTTGTAATCCTGTAGATGTTTTAATTTCAGTCTTCAAGTAGGTCATGAGATTTCCGTATTGCAGGTAGGTATTTGCAATGCTAAATGATCATGATGACTTATCTATTATTTTGGGTTTTTTCAGTGTTTTGATAGCTGACTGTATTAGGCATCCCACTGTTCTGATCCCAGATGCTGATATGAGCAATCAGGGCATTGACTCCAGCAAATCTACTTACTTGAGAAACAAATGTAGATGTTTGCACAATTAGATTTTACAAGTCTAACTTAAGCACACTGAAAGTAGTTTTGTGCTTAGCATTACATAGTGATCCTAAGATAATGTAGGATGAATAATTAAAGGAATTTTTTCGATCTTGGTTTTATGGAAGTCTGATAATTACAATGGTTGTTGTGTTGGATGTTGTTGTCTATGGCTAGTTTGAAAATAACTTCAGAATCAGTCATGACACTACATAACCTATTTTTGTATCTTGCTACAGGTGCCACTACATACATTTATTTGTCTGTTATATGACACTCATGAGCATGTTATAGAACATTATTACATGGAATAATGGAAAATCATGGGCCTGAGGTGGTGATAAAGAGCTAGACTGATTGAAGTCAGAATGTTAGAAAACGTTTAAAATTGTGGGAAAGTGTATTCAGGTTATTTCTCCACTGATGAAAGAACAGTGAGGATTTGCAACTCTGAGAGGATATTTAATCAAGAAGATTTTGAAAGCCTTTGTAAAGCCCAGGATTGTGAAACACTCTCATAAGATGTTACTTATTATATTTCTAAAAATACCTTTCATTCTCTTCTGCCCTATTCATATATGAATTACACAGTGAGAAGCTAGATTATGAGTAATGGATGTAAAATATATTTACTAAGCAGAAAACTTGAAGAATTGATGCATGTAAAGCCACAATTGTTTGACAGTTCAAAAGGCAGAGGTAGTTACTATCACTTGAAGTTTTTTCAGTTGATGTAGGCATGCAAAGAAGGAAACCTCACAGTGCTTCCCACCCCATTATACTCGGATTTCTATTTAGAAGCACCATATGAACCTAGTTACAGAAGCTAAAGCTCTTCTCAAAATCGAGTATTGTCCTCTTTCTAGTTTTACGTGATGGTGCCATCATGTGGACATTTTGAGCATCATCTGTGTGGTTTTCATTTGGAAACCATTCAAATTGCCATTTTTCATTGCCATTTTCTATGGAGAATGTCATCAGTCCTGAGAGTGAAAGGTTTTAAATCCAGAGCAGTTCTGATAAAATCAATGAAATATTTATGACTTGTACCTGTTTACCTGTTGTTTTGTTCCGTTTGTTTTTTTTTTTTTTTTTGAGGATACGCCTTCCCCTCCACTAACATTCATATTGCAAAAGCTATATAAAACAATACTTTTCTCCCTACTATCTCCTACTACGTGATAACTAGCTTTCAAAATATGTGTCATAATTAGCAAAAATGTTGATACCTGCCAAATTCTATGGTGAAACATAAAATTAGAAAAGTGAAGAAAAGTTGTTTTTCACTGGTTTGTATGTATGCAATAGCTCAGATTTATCTAGATCATCTAAACCCAATTCTTTTTATGCTATTCCAGTACATTGGAAGCTACTACTTTAAAATTCCACATTTTTGTTCGTAATAAAAGAAACAACTAAGGTCTTTTATAGATATTTGGGGGGGGGGGGTGTTGTTAATTTTTATTATATGATTTTTCTCTTTTAGCTATACAGCAGTGACTGTAAAATCATTAACATATTTAGGGCTTTTCTTTGCGTGTTACCAGAACAGTGGAGGGATAAATAGCTCCTGATAGTGAAAATCTGCCAAAGCAGTGTTATTTGATACTCTCTTAATGAGATTTTCTGGCTTACATTCCTTAACTCTTTACCTACATTATTCAGCATGCTTATCATGTGCACTATTTTGACCAACTGTGTATTTATGACCATGAGTAACCCTCCAGACTGGACAAAGAATGTAGAGTAAGTTAAATGAATTTTCTTTGAATAATATTCAGTAATCTGAAATAAACTGCTGTAACTGATTTTGTATTAGTGTGGCATCTACTGGCAGCAGCTACCTTGTTGGGATATCCTTTCAACAGCTGTTTTGATGCTACTTTCTAATGTGTAGTATTAAATGCATGTAATTTACACCACTTGCCTCATTACAAGTCATTCAGTGGTCATCATCTGCAGTACTAGATGGGGAATGTAAGATGAGAAGCTGGTTTTCTGACCAAGCAAAAAATAGATTATAAATATTTTCCAAAGCATTTGGTGTTATATCCATGCAAAAATGTGGAGAAATACACTCTTCCATCTTTCCTGCAAAACCATGTCATTCAAGGCTATATCCAACCCGGCCTTGAACACCGCCAGCGATGGAGCATTCACAACTTCCCTGGGCAACCCATTCCAGTGCCTCACCACCCTTACACTAAAGATTTTCTTCCTCACATCCAATCTAAACTTCCCCTGTTTAAGTTTGAACCCGTTACCCCTTGTACTATCACTACAGTTCCTCATGAAGAGTCCCTCCTCAGCATCCCTATAGCCCCCCTTTAGATATTGGAAAAGTGCTATGAGGTCTCCACACAGCCTTCTCTTCTCCAGGCTCAACAGCCCCAACTTTCTCAGCCTATCTTCATACAGGAGGTGCTTCAGTTCGCTGATCATCCTCGTGGCCCTCCTCTGGACTTGTTCCAACAGTTCTATGTCCTTTTTATGTTGAAGACACCAAGACTGCACACAGTACTCCAAGTGAGGTCACATGAGAGTAGAGTAGAGGGACAGGATCACCTCCCTCGACCTGCTGGTCACACTCCTTTTTGATGCAGCCCAGGATACAGTTTGCTTTCTGGGCTGCAAGCTCACACTGCTGGCTCATGTTCATCTTCTCATCAGCCAACATCCCCAAGTCCTTCTCCTCAGGGCTGCTCTGAATCTCTTCTCTGCCCAACCTGTTTCTGTGCCTGGGATTCTGATTTTGAGTTCAGTATGAACATATATGTGTTCAGGATGTCTAGCATATAGTAAATATTCATGAGTAAAGATAGCTAGCCTAAATATTTCTTCATATCATCATATTGTGCCATTTAGATATGCAACAGAAGTCTTTTTCATCTGTTTAAGTTGTGCAGGAAAGAAAATTTTCAGAAATTTAACAAAAAATTTTTTGAAAACTGATTTCAGGTTGGTTCAAATCTGAAAACCAGTTCAAGCTTTTAAAGCAATTTAATCTGGATTCTTTGCCATTTAAAATATAAATGAAACACAATTTCAAGATGACATAATTTAGACGTAGAAAATTCAAATTGTTCGTAATGCTGGAATTAAGTAATTTTACATTTCAACTAGAATTTTTTCTTACAGTGAGTAGCTGAATTTTATTGGGAGTTGTAAATATTTCTGGTTGTACTTGCAGAGGATTTTGCATTTGAAACCACTTGTTTCATTCCAGTACTGTGTCTGTCTTGCTGAAGATGAAGTGCTGGGTGCACCTACTCTTTAACCAAGTCAATGAAGACTGATGACAGTTGGCATATTGCTAGCTCATGATACTAAGCAATAATTCAGCATAAAAATAACATTGAAGAAATAATTTTTTGGTCTGGAAATAACTTCTGAAATCCTAACGTAATCCATCTGTATATTTTGTTATAACATTGATTCATATTGGACATAAATGTGCGCGAATGTAATTGGGAATTTTGCAACTGTTTTATTGGTATAGATTATAGAATGTGAACTTAAGCTATGGGTTGTCATTTAGTCTTTCAATCATAAATTCATTCCCCCTTCCTTGTGATACAAATTCTGCAGATGTTTAAATTTGCTTGTAACTTCCATTAAATTCTTATGTCACTTAAAGAGAAAAAAATGAGAATAAAGCAACTTGAGAGCAAAATGTGTTAAAATAATGCCTGTGTTTCTATAAACTCTGTCTTATGTATTTTCCTCAGATACACTTTCACTGGAATTTATACCTTTGAATCACTTATTAAAATTCTTGCAAGGGGCTTCTGTCTAGAAGATTTTACATTTCTTCGAGACCCATGGAACTGGCTAGATTTCACTGTCATTACATTTGCGTAAGTCTGCTACCTTTTCTTTTTTATAGAAAAAGTGTTCCTGCTAGCGTGAAATTAGTGACTGAAAATTGCCTCATATTTTGTCAGCCAGAACATTTGGAGCCTGGACTTCCTGCGTTTTCAATATGTTCTTCTACCTCTTTTACGCATTTTAGTATTTCTAACTAACCATGTGCTGTAGAGGCCAGCATAGTGTGCCAGCCCATTAGGACTGTGAATGCCATCAGCCTGGACTGTTCATATCCTGTCTCCTTTCTGCATACCAGAATAAAAGGAATCCTTTTGACTTCCTGCTATAAGATGACCAAATTTCAATCGTCAAGTCAATTTGGCTAATTTTGATTAAAATTAATTTAAATTTATGGTCAAAAGCCTATTTATGACACAGGCAAAATACAGTGAACGGTGAAGAGGTCTTTATCAAAGACCCAAGCAAATAGGATAAATCTGCCTCAATTCTGAGTAACTGTGATTTAATTCTACAGGTATGTAACAGAATTTGTAAACCTAGGCAATGTTTCAGCTCTTCGAACTTTCAGAGTATTGAGAGCTTTGAAAACTATTTCT